>CM030359.1:164447368-164704868 GCA_017893485.1 Hemerocallis citrina
GTAGTGAATTCTACAGATCATGTACTCAGGTCTTGCAATAACAATGTTCCATCCATAACAAAAATTTATCAACAAGATACTACAAGATCACAAGAACACAATATCACAAGAACACAATATCACAAGATAACGATATAGGAAACCACGGGCCCCTCATCCGAGTACAGTCTCTGATTGTTCACTACTAAATCGACCCTTCTACCCCGACTTGTTATTAATAATTCTTTATTCAATCATATGCAATAAAGTTTGGCAATATTACGATACTAATAGGGAACAATAGGGACAATAATATCTATGAGAAAATGATAAGACGATCAATAAGGAATACTAGAATAATGAAAATACTACACTAAGACCATGCAATGCAATTCATACAATTCGATGCATCAAATACAATATTATAGATTCGATTATATTATCAAAATATGGAAACTCAATTCTGGACAGCAGTAGGTTATTGTACAAAAATTAGATTTTCCGCTGCTATAGAATAACAAATGTGGATCTGTCAGAAGTTCTAGAAATTAGACTCCTGCACGGTTCCAACGCATATATAAAGTCAAAATTCCGATAACAGTAGCTAGGTTAATTACAGAGTTCTTTACAGATTAATGATTCTGGTTGGTTATCGATGTCAATTAGTTACAATTATAAAATCAGTAAATATTCACTTTAAAAATCAGTAAAAATAATTATCATGACCCTAAGTATGTTAACTGTCAATTTGGAATTTATCATAGCAATATTTGATCATTAGTTCATCTATGTAATTAGTTTAACATGGTGTAATCATGAATTAGGAAATTCTGGAAATAAAATGCAGCAGTAGTAAAATCATCATATCTCATGCAATATAAGTCGGAATTCAATAATTTTAAGTGTTCTGAAAACTAGAAACATAAGGCTATATTTCATATCTACAAATGTTCATGGTTTAGTTTCAATAGAAGGGTCGAAAAGATCATACAAATTTCAGGCAGACAGTAAAAATTATGGATTCACATATTTCATGGTATAAAAGTGATCTAGGGTTATAGTTATCAATTCAATTAGTCGATTAACATGGAAAGCATGATGACAAGGAGATCAAAGTGAAGAAACACAACCATACATCAATCCAATGCTAAACAATACATCAAATCAATGGTTCAATCAATAACAACCTAGGATACAACTCTATAATAGTTTATCGATGAGATGACGTACATGAATAATTCCTAATATCAAGATATCTACATGAAATGAATGAAAGAATTGATCTTTAGAATCAAATATTGGCACGAAGTTAAGAATGAGGGAATTAGCTCGTGTAAATCCTTTACATTCCCAATGAAGAACAAGACAATAACAATATACGATGAATACGATGAGATTCACTTACAAGAATTTCAATAAACATTCTTGAACATAGACATACTGAACGATTCAAGAAAGATATGGTGACTTGCCTTTATAGACGATTAGATCCGATTATGAAAGAATAACGGTATTAGGATCCTGTAGCAACAATACACGGGCAACAACGGGCGGAGCACACAACAGCAACAACAATAATCACCACCAACAACAGCAGACCCCCAAACTGCAAACAACAAAATCAACACAGCCGCAAACGGCAAGATGACACAACAGCAAACAGCAACCTCGACCAAAACACCAAATGGCAGTCTCTAAGACAGCAGACAGCAGCAAAATAATAGCAAGAGCAGGACCAGCAATGGCGGCTTCGGGGGTTCAGGCGCAGGGTGATTACTGGCGGCGGGTAGAACAGAGGGGTGACTGCAGTGGTGGATCTCAGCAGTCGACAGGGTCAACGGGATGGCAGAGGAAGGGTGGAGGAAGAGGAGCTTCGGGGTTCGGTGGTCGACGAGCGGTGCATAGGTGATGGCATCGACGAGGAAGGTGCTGGGTAAGGAGGTGTGCTCGAGCGACAGAGGCGAGCGGCAACAGACAGGGTGCTGCAATGGTGGGTTGTCGGTGGTCGACTGGAGGTGGCGACTGCGATGACGACGAGGGTCGCGAGGGGAGATGCTGATGAGGTCGGAGCAGGGTGGCGATGGCGAGGAGGATGGGCGGTGACTGGATGGCGATCGGAGGTTGATGATGGCCGGGATGAGATGAGAGATGAGAGCTCGAGCTGGTTAGAGAAAACACAGAGGATGAGGAGAGGTTGAAGATGAGAGGGGGAGAAGGAGATGATGGGGGTAGCACAGTAGCGGGGTGGGGTTTGTGTAATACCCTGATTTTCAAATACATGAAAGATTATTTATATTTACATATGATTTCTCAACATGATGAATAAAGTGTATTGTTTTCTATAAAACATTTTCTTAAAGCCCAATGGTAATTTGCTTATTTTCTTTTAAAGTATTTATTTTGGCCCAAATGGATTTAAGCCCATAAATTTAACCTTTTTACTATTTCCTACCACTTGTTTTGTGTAACACTTTTTATATAAGAAATTTATTACCTTTGTACAAGTTTTATTTAGTGTGAGTTGTGCATGCACGTGCATCTAGCATACACGTGCATTGAGCACCCTTCCTTGTGGCCGGATATGAGTAGGGTAGTGGGGTAGATCATGGGTGGTTATTTGGGAAGTGTGGGTAGTTTCTCAACCTCCTAATGCATCCTAACCTTTGATCTTACAACTCCCCAACAAATCTTAGCCCTCTATTCCGATTATTTCTTAGTATAAATACCCCTCCCTTTTTTCTATCTCTCTTACACTAAGATTGTTCTTATTAAGAGAGGTATTTGTGAGTTGTGAGTGCGCTTTGCTGTGGAGGCCGAAGAGTAGCATTCTGAAGGTTCGGTGTGGTGCAAGGAGCAAGGAGGCGTTCACTTTATTGGGGAGCTTTTGCGGGATTTCAATTATTTCTTCATATAAGGTGGGTGTTTCTCAGGACTTCTAATGTAGGAAATATACTATGATGGTTATGATTGCTACCATATTGTGAAATGTGAATTCAATGTAGTAGAATTGCCATGAACATGCTGTTGATAATAAGATAAATTGGGTCGGTACAGTCGACTGTCGTGTAGATAAGTGACTGGTACGAGACCGTTGATCTGTGATGTGGTGATAAACTGTATGCAAATAGACAAAATGGTGTGATTACTGAGTTGTAATTTTCCCTATGACACATATGATGGAGGGAAGGTAAATGGATGAAAAAGAACTAGCGATGATTAAACAAATTAAGAACTGTCGGAGCAGTCGACTGACACTGTGTTCAGCCGACTGGTGCTTCAATTTAATTACGATTATTTGGGAATTCCACGTAATGAGATGTTCTAATATGCTGACCCAGTATGATGATTTGAGAGTTATATCTTCACCTTCGCAAGAAAGTTATGAGTAGTATGAATGCATGTTTAAAGTATTTTCTTCAAAGAAAAGAGTATATTAGTAACTTGAAATTCCATGTTTGTGATGTTCCTGAACAATCAGAGACTCTGTGCTTATGAAACATGAATATATGAGTATTGTAAATTGATATCATGATGCAAGGACATGTAAAAGCCATTAGATAATCCCTTAATTTGAATTATGGAATTGATCAGTCGACTTAGTGCGTGTAGCCAGTCGACTGAGCTGGACTTAGAATTATGCTGTTGAGAATCCCAGAACAGACGACTGATGGATGAACAGTCGACTGTCATGCGGATGACACTGTGAATATGAAAAGTTGCGGGACAGGCGACTGGTCATGTACAGCAGTCGACTATCCCTGAGTAATTATGATGAACCTGTATTTGACTGTATGAGTCGACTGGTGTCCTTCCAAGTCGACTGTACAGAGTGAACTTTGATGTGTATGAATTTCATTTTATTTGCTGTTGGAAGTTGTAAACCTTATGATTGAATTCTATGAACTCTTTTTATGACTGTGCGGATTATGTAAAATGAATCGTAATTGGGAATTGAGAATCAAATGAATATGAAAGGCTAAGATCATGATAAGAAAGTCTGTGAGACTCAAAAAAAAATGAATTATGGGCTGAAGTGCTCAATTGGAAGTTGTGAATTGTAAATTGAAACCGAGAGTAGCTAAGTCTCCCCCGGCAATGAAATGAATGAAATGAAATGAGAATTGAAAGACCAAGGTTGGTTATGTATTGAAATGAAATGATAAGTCCGGTTTGGTGGAGAGGCTAACTCTAGAGCTTGATTTATATTCATGATTCTAATATTTAGTGCATAGTGAAGAGGTGATGAAAGTGAGAGAAAAACATAAGTATGAGAACTAGGGTTTACGGTGCGGGTGTGTGAGCCGCAGAATGCATGCTTGATGAGTCAAGACATGGCGCGGGCACAATTCAGAATGATCGGACCTTAGTCACGCTCATGGGATGTTTTGGTGACTGCAAGAGGATTGTGTTCAGGGAGGAGGCTGAATTGCCGCAGAATGCATGCTTGATGAGTCAAGACATGGCGCGGAATTCTACTCCAGGGGCCAGGATACATGCTTGTACTCATAGAATCATCTAAGATACTCACCGTAATTACAGAAGTAGAGTAAGTCATGGCGAGGGATTGAACCCTACAAAAATGAAGAACGGTTAAGAGGCTTGCCCTCGGACCTATGTAGTATGGGATGCATAGAATCCGAACAAGTGTGCATTAGTGTCACGTAAATTAAATAATTGCATTAAGGTTTAAGTGCACAATCACGACACGATATCTTTAAGAGTTCCCTTTGATTTATATGCTTATATTGAACAAGTTTGTGATTGTTAAGAAATGAGATTCGTTATACTGTTTCTGGCATAGAGAGGATGGCCATGTATAACTATCGTCAGTTGAATAAGCTGACGTACCCACAGTTTGTATGCAGGTAATTGCATGAGTAAAGGGGAATGGATGCATAAAGATTGTACTATGTTGTTGTATATTTATTTAATTGTTGTATTTTACTTCCGCTGTGCAAAGGAAAAATGTAATATTGATGTAACTCTGATGTATCAAGAAAAATTTGAATTTCCTTGTAAAATTGTACTAAAGAAAGTGAAAAGATCCTGTAGAACATCTCGAATTCAGTGATTTGGGATTCGGGGCGTTACAGTTTGAACAGTGGTGCCGGGGGTTATTGGGGTTATTAGGTTAGTGAATAGTTAGGGTTAATGTTAATTAGTATTTATAGGGTAAATTAGGATGTTGGGTTATAGGGTTACTGGTTAACGGGTTATGATCCAATGAGAAAAGATGCAGGGTTTGGGTTTAGGATTAATATATCAAAATAATAATATTATACTAAATTTGGGCTTTAGATTGACATTGAACAAATAAATCAATAGTAATATAATGTAACAATTAATACAAATAATATGCATTACATTAATACTCAACTATAAATAAACACAATCGAATGTATAGATTCACAAAATAAATAAAATTGGATTTGATTTGGCTAAAATATAATAACTAGCAATATAGTAGTACATATTAATTTAGTAAACCAAATAGTATAAAAAAATCCACACTCCAATAATAATAAAATATAGATTAGGATCTATAAAATTTTGCAAATTAATAAACAATTAAAGAAGGAATAATAATAATAATAATAATAATAATAATAATAATAATAATAATAATAATAACAGCAACGACGATAAGATTACATAATAAAATAAGATTTGGTTTTAACAAATTTATTAAAATAATCCAAATAGTAATAATACACTTGATTTGGGCTCAAATATAAATAATTGACCAATTAGGATTATAAAACAAAGTTAAAGTACACCACTATTCGAAAATAAATATAATTGTCAATTAGAAAAGACTTTAATATAAAATCCAAACTGAATTTAACACATAATGAATTTATAAAAACTTTAAATGCGGGAACGGAGGTTACAATTTTTATATTAGTAATTTCCACGTGCAATGCACGTCTTAATAAATATAGTTTTTTAAAAATAAAAATTCAGATGTAGTCTGGGTTTGAACCTAAGACCTCCTTTATAATAGTTATGCACGTATGTTGCACGTGTTGATAGATTTATAAATGATACTAAGGCCTTCTCCCATTATAATATTAGAGATAATTATTCTTAATCATATTTCTTTAATCAATAAAAAAATTAATTATATCTTTTAAATTATGTTGCTTATAAATTCTTCTTTTACAATAGTCATGTGCTTATAATCTTAGTAGTGTCTTGTATCATTATCCAATAAGTAATATATAAATTACTCTCTAGTGATATTTTAACAAGTTGTTTGTAATTTCATACTATTTTGTTAATTATATAAACATTCGTTTTATTTCTTATATCTGAATATGGCATTATAAGAACAATGTCAAATGTCAATATTTTCTTGGACCAAAGCTTATGACCTCACATAAGAGTGAAAACGTTTTTCTCAACTGCACTACAAGTGTCTGACTGTCAAATGTTAAAAAAATTCTTTTTTTTTGCTAATTGTCAAATGTAACCCTCGTTGTCACCTATACATATTTTTCTGTTTAATATCTGGATTTGGATTCTTTATAAAATTTTCCGTTTTCTTGAATTCATGTTGTCTTAAATTTATTTTGGATCTCCTATTAAAATACATTTCTATTCACTAATTGTGTTTATAGTTATTTTTAAATAAATTCTACAGTGTAATACAACCCTATTTTGTTATATGATTTTATTATTATTATTATTATTATTATTATTATTATTATTATTATTATTATTATTATTATTTATTATTGTTATTATTGTTATTATTATTATTATTATTATTTTCTTTGATTGCTTACTAATTTGAGAAAGTCCATAAATTTAAATTCATCTTATATTTATTGATGTGAAGCCCATTAATTTAACCCAAAGTTTAGTTTTAACCTACCTTACATATGATTTTGGATTTATTATCTTTCAAATGCAAACCCAAATTATACTTCATTTTATCCTATTACTAATTGGTATTTTGAATTAATGCATAAAAATTCTATTCAATTCTATGATTTTATTTGTGGTCTTACTAGATTATTTTATTATTGAGTAAAGCCCAAACACACTCCATTCTATCTGTATTTCCCATTCTATTTGTATTTCATTATTTGATTATATATATATATATATATATATATTATAAACCCTATAATCCTAAACCCAACCCCGTTAACCCAATACCCAATCTTATTTATTTTTAAACCCAATCCCCTTCTTATTGGATCCTAACCCGCTACCCTCTAACCCAACATCCTAATTTTCCTATAAATACTAATTATTATAACTAACCCTAATTATCTAATCCTAATCACCTTCCCCGCTACCTAATCGCTTTTCTCCCCTGTTTTGCTTCGAAATCATACGATTACTTGGTTATTTTGTTGCCTTTTTATAATAACCTACTTGCTGGCCTGCTGTTTGCTCTGTGATGATTTGAGTTTTCGACCTAGTTTCTGTCGTAATTTAATAAAACTTTGTAAACAACATTTGTAGCTTTCCGAATCTATTTTTCAGAACTTTTTACAGAACTAGATTCCTATTTACGAACTTAATGTTATCATATTTTTAGTATTTTTGTGTTTTCGATTTTCAGATTTCTGTCCAGAGATACATCAACTTGATTTTCTATTAAAATAATATGCTACCAATATAATTAGAACTTAAAATTTTATATTTTATTACTAGACATGACTGTGAATCACCTATTATTTTTATGATATTATTTGATAATTTCTCAAACCTTTTATCAATATGAAAACAAAATTCTAGGTTGCTAATTAGAACACTAGTTCAGTAAAGAACATGTTTTTGACCTAGTTGTAGATAATATCAATTAGAACTCATTAAATAAGAATTATAATCCTGTGTGTCTAGAATCCAATCCGACCAAGATATTCATATTTTCGTACAGTGACGTCTGAATTCCATACTGCAGTGAATATGCATCACCCTACTTAATTAATCAAAACAGTAGATCATATTTAAGAAATAAAATCTGAGATTAATTTTGTTGTTACTAAACACTGTTAGGATTTGAAATATGAATTTTATGATATTTTTAAAGGATTTTACAGTCTATTTCTATACACAAGTATCTTGACTCTGATGTGCCGCTCTTGCAATTGGCTATTTTGTTGTTTGTTGTTCCGTGCGTCGCACGTGCTCTACTACTGTTTGCTGTTGTGGTCCGCTGTTGCCGCTGTCCCTCACTGTGCACGTAGTTGCACGTGCTGAGACTCTTGCACGTGTGTTGCCGTACGTAGTGTGCACGTGTTTTCCGTACGTTGTGTGCACGTGCTGTTGTTGCTACGTAGTTGCATGCGTGTTGCCGCCGTTGGATTTCTCTAATCATCTTCATTATTTTCGGTTTAATCGTCTAAAGGCATATTTCTCTTGAACTAGTTTTATTTTTCTTGTTCAAGAATTTTCTTTGATCTCCGCAAGTAGCTCCTCCTTTAATTATCATATTTGTTTGAACCCTTCAAAGAGACTATTACGGATTCATCAGCAAAACCAAGTAGTAGTCATCTTTTCGTGCATTTTCCCTTGATTCAAATCCAAGCCTGTATATAGTCACATGCATACACGACATGAATACTTTGATGGAAACATGTATATAGATTGAACCCCTATTTCCTGTATCTGTATTTTTATTTTATTTATTATTATTTTTTTCTACTGTATTTTCATTGCTGGTATTCTTGTATTCAATTTGAGGTCCTATACTTTTGTTCCAGTTCGAATAAAAACATTCTTTGGTTTCAACTCAATTTTCGGTGCCAATATCTAATTCAATTGTATTGTTCGTTCTGCACTTTTGTATCGTTCTTATTGTAGAAATGGATTGTTCATTTCATCTATCTCTTTTTTCCTATTTTTAATGAATTTTGACCAAATCCCTAGTTGGATCCCCCTCAAACCCGATACCCATATACCCATAAACCCAAACCCTAACTATTTAAAACCATAACCTTCTAACCCTAACCCTAGTTTTACTGTTTAAACCCCAAATCCACAGTAGCCGCTCTCCATTCTTCCTTCGACCAACGCCCAAACCCAGTCTCCATCCTCCTTGCCTAGCGACCCCAGCACCTCGCCGCTTCGCCTCCCTCCTCATCGCCCTATCGCCGCCTCGCCTGCTTCATCCCCGCAACCACCACAGAACCACCACCGCCATCACCCATTTCGCCATTGCTCGACCTCCACCATCCTCGCCTTCCACGTCCCCGAACCCATCGTCGTTGTCCCCAATCTCCTCGCCTCGCCGTCACCTCCATCATCGACCTCCATCGCGTCTTCACCTCCGAACCACCCCCGCTCATCGCTCCTCTGTTTCAAACCCAAAAACAGAGCCGCCACCAAACTCAATGCGCGCCACCCCATCGTCGTTGTCGCCGTCTTCGACTGCTCTCTAGTCGAACCCCGACCACATCACCATCAGCCAACCGTCATCTCTGATCCTATATTCCCTCTCCCGCTCGCTGCTGTCGTGAGGAAGAAGACGAACAGCGACTGGTCGTCTTTGCTGTTTCTTGTTTGGCCACAGCAGATCCGATTCCGCTGTTCCCTGTTCGGCTAGATCCAGTGCGAGGTCGCGTTTCGATTGGCCGATCTGCTGTTCGCAGTTCTGCCGTGCCAGATTCGATCCTGTTGTCCCCTGTTCTGGCCAGATCTGGTGTGGGGGATTCACTAGTTGCTGTTGATTTCTCGCGCGTGCTTCGTACGTGCTTTTGGGAGATTTTGCCCGGAGTTTTTTGATCTCATTTTCCTTAATTATCGGATCTAATTGCCCTCATCCAATCAAGGCAAGTATTCATCTTGTACATATTTTTGTTCTAGTACAAGCGTTAATTTAAAAATACTGCAAATAGTTAGAAGTTGTGACTCCTCTTTAACTCGTCGTTGTTGATCAAATATTAATCCTCATAAATTTTATAATCTTAAGAATCACAACAATTTCATTGTATTATATTACAACTACTTGGACTCATTTTATCCCCTAGACACATGAACTTATGAAATTAAGAAATCCTAGATTTGTAGATGTGTGTTGTACCTTGGATGTGATGATCTTGCACCCATTTGAGTTGAGAAATAGATGTTACTTGCTAATTTGATAACCACTACATCCGCATTTGTATCACACATTAATCTAGACTATGTTATATAAATATCTCAAACTTGTTCCATGTTCATGATTATAATTTCTTGACTTGTTTCGCACACTCTCATGCTTGCTTGATGTTAATAATAAATAACAAGCCGGGATTTAAGGGAAAGACCATAGTAGTGGACAATATAGGTAAGTGTACTCGGAAGGGGGCCCGTGTTTCCCATGAGTTTATGTTAAATGGAACTAAGTGCCACATAGAACTAAGTGCCACGTCATGGATGATGGGGGCCACCTCTAGAGCCTACGGGGGCCACTTCTAAAGCCCATTATAAGATTACATAATATATATTTGCGATCACATGGAACTGAGTGCCACGTAGAACTAAGTGCCACGTCATGGGTGACGGGGGCCACCTCTAGAGCCTACGGGGGCCACCTCTAGAGCCCATGGTTGATAACCTGCTTAATACTTGATACCTGAGTACACCACCTTATAGACTCCATTACTAAGCCTAAACGAAATTGCATTGTCTGTAGCAACCATGTAGTAAAAGATGGATGCATGAAGTGCTACCTAGATAGTAATAACTACAAGACTTGAACACGATACCTGCCTACTCAATACTTGACTACATGATACATGAAACTTGATATATGAAACTTGAACTTGATTCTTGTTCACTTGATACTTGTACTTGATAACTTGACACTAGACTTGAGACTTATTACCTGACACTTGTACTTGATGCCTGTCACTTGAGGTTAGATATCCCTACATGTTCACTTGTCACTTGCTCCACTATTAGTATTTGTTATCCACCCTGTTTACTTGAGTTGTCCTTCTTGCTAGCTAGTTCTTAGATTTTCACTACTTATTGTATCCCTGTTACATTCTTGATTCCAATTTTTGTTCCACATTACTTGTACTCGTTTTTACTATTTGTGATCCTAACTTGCACTAAGGGCGTTTTCTCTTGTTTTCTCTACTTTTTCCTTTTTATATTTATTAAATAGA
Organism: Hemerocallis citrina; assembly: GCA_017893485.1. NCBI lineage: Eukaryota > Viridiplantae > Streptophyta > Magnoliopsida > Asparagales > Asphodelaceae > Hemerocallis > Hemerocallis citrina. The sequence continues at coordinate 164,458,459 of CM030359.1, forward strand.
CTTTGGAGACGTGCTACCTACTGGAATGGGTGAGCAGAGATTTTAGTCTTCAAGTGGTGAAATGACTTGCTCAGATTATTTGTTTTCTTGAGTTATTTAAATTCTTGCTCCTTAAGACTTGTAACGGGCTGATGTTCCCGAGTTTTACATTTGATCCAGACTTGAAAACTATTTTAATATTATTATTTGTTTTCAATTATTTCTGTTGTTTAATAAATTATTCATGCATGCTTGGTTGTATATATATCTTGTTATATTCTTGTTGTGATGCTGAGTCGACCCTACAACTTATGGATGATGTTAAAATCATTCGTTGGGCTTCGTCATGCGCTCGTATTCCACGTTTTTGATAAGCGGGGCGTGACAAGATTTTTAGTTGTATCAGAGCTCAGGTTTGGCTAATGTGTTAGTTTGACTAATACATTAGACAGACTTGACTCAGTCAGGATCAACTCAACATTAAACAGGCCATGCAACCACATGAATAATTTGATAATCAACTCGATCTGGACACTACTCTTATCCCATTCATTTTGATCCCTTCATATCCAATTCTTTGATTCCTTGTATCCTTCCGTCCCCTGCATCTATCATACTTTGCCAATTCAATATTGGGTATCATGTTAGTTATTTCTTCCCAGCCATATTCTCTTCGATTCTGATTTTGCCCTTGTTCCTCTCCCTCCACATTCAATTTCTTAATTTTCTCTTGTCCCTTTTAGTCATCCTCCTCCTTAACTCTTTATTGGGTATAGCTTCGTTTTTCTCCTACCTATTTTTCTCTTTATAATTATTTTTTCCGAATACTTTCTATATTTCGATTTTTAATTGTTATATTTATTTTCGATCTTCTATAAAAATGTTTCTCAACAAGAATTTTGTTATTCCGAACAATGGTGTATTTTAACTTCACTTTTCATTTTTGATCGACTAAATATTTCTACTGGATTATTTTGATAAGACAAATTCTTATTTTGTTGTATAATCCTATTATTACTACTATTATTATTATCATTACTAGTATTATTATTGTTGTTACTACCATTGATATTCGTATTGTTGTTTTCATTATTATTGTTAATATTAAATTACTTCCACAAAAATATTGGGCCCAAACTATATCTTGTCTTGCATTACTACTTTTTTCTAGTGTTGTTAATACTTCAATATTATTGTTATTGTTATTATTATTATTATTATTATCATCATTCTTTTTGCGATTGCTGTTATTATTATTGTTATGATCATTGTTCTTATCATTGTTATTCTTATTGTTATTAGTATCGATATTTTGTTATTATTATTGTTATTGGTATTATTATTTTTATCGTTACTATTATTATTATTATTAATTTGTTTTAAGCCCGAGCATGCTCAATTTTATCTACATTTCACCACTTCGGTGCAACCTAATGTCGAAATGGCAAATATGCAAATCGATGTCAATGGAGGCAAATTGCAACTGGATATCGGGGAGGCAAAATGTGCAACCGAATATCCAGACGGCAACCTGCAACCTAATGTCGTGAAGGCAACTATGTAACTTGATGTTAAGGAGGCAAGATTTTCTACCTATTTGCTAATTGATATTTCAAGACAATTTTTACTTATATAATGAAACTAAAGGTAAGGAAATATTTCCTTTATGACATCTTGTTTATACTGATATACTTTATATTTCCATACAATTTGAACTCGTATAGTTGATTTTACTCTATTTGGTGTATAAGATTATTATTGCTATTATTATTATTATTGCTATTGTGTTCGTTATTATTTTTGGTATTGTTATCATTATTATTATTTCTATTGTTGTTATTATTATTGTGTTCATTATCTTTATTGTTATTACTCCTATTATTATTACTGTCATTTTATTAATACTGATACTATTATTATTATTATTGTTATTGTGTTCGTTATTATTATTATTGGTGTTGTTATTATTATTGTTATTACTTTTGCTGTTATTATTATTGTTGTTATTATTTTTGCTATTATTATTGTTGATATTATCACTATTATTGCTGTTACCGCTAAATCTGGTGTGGGGGCAAACAGATAGAATTTGTGGATTCTTAGGAAAACCGAATAGCAAACCTGAAACCTTTCCACCGGAGTTTGACCGTTGACTCCCGCCATTCACCTGCAAAAAGTGTGAGACACCGGGGTTGATCCCGGCGACGCACCCTCCGACGCTCAAGTTAGTAATCAGAAAAGATTATGAATGAGCGTAAACTGGCAAAAAATTTATTACCTCTTAATGGTGGTGGATGGGGGGTATTTATAACTGCCTTTGGGATCAGTTTAGGAATGAAATCCCTAATTCCCCGTGAAAGGATAGAGTGAATCAGGGTTGTTGATTTAATACAATCAGAAACCCTAATTCTATCCAGCTGGACTGGGTTTCTTGCGGGTTGGGGCCTGCACCCAATTAAGGCAGATCCGTTTGTGGGTTATTGGGTCTTTGTAGAAAAGACCCAGTACCCATCTCAGACCCGTTTATAGGTGAAATTACCATTTTACCCCCAAGCTTTAAGATTCGTGCCCAATTTGGACGGTTTCGATTTAGCCCTATTTTTAGCCATATCACGAGCCCCTACTCTCGAAGACTAAGTTTTACCAGTTTTTGGGGAGTAGTTGTACTATTTTAATGGCTCACACGGTTGTATCGGAGTCCGAATGAGGGGCGTTGAATCTTTGCATGAAGTATTGCGGTGATTTTCTGAGTTAGTCTCACGCTCAAGTTTGTTCCTGGGCTCTTCTGGACTCTTGGTGATTTTTCTTAATTTTTATCCATTTTTCGGATCACTTATTTAATTTTGCGAAGAGTTAATTCGTTGTTCGGGGGTCTTAATTGACTCTTCTAAGCCATAATTATTTACCCAGGGGCTCAAAAATACTTCCCTGTATTTATAGTTATTTTTTAGAATTTTTAATTAATTTTCCCGAATTTTAATCATTTTTTCACAATTTTTAAATAAATAAATCGATTTTAATAAATAAAAATTAATTTTTAATACCGAATTATATCATGGCGTAATCTGGGCCCTTCATCAGCGTTGAGCGCAGTTTTCTGAAGGATCAGACGGTCTGAGTAGCTCGGCTCGCTTTTTCCCAGTGTGCAAAGGTTGGTGCCTTGGCACCTCGGCCCCCTGTACCTCGGTAGCTCGGTGGCTCAGCACGTAGCGAACGACCGAGCTACGTGGCAAGATCTGGATCGCTCATCATGGCGCGAATCATGAAGAGGGCGGCTCAGATCACGAAAAAAATGATATCTTGTCGTTTTGTAGGCGTGGCGCGATCTGGGCCGTTCATCGTGTTCTGGCACGTTTTTTGACATGATCCAACGGTTGAGGTGGTTCGGCGTCGTTTTTCTTCAAATGTGAGTGTCGATACCTCGGCAGTTCGGCCGGAGCGACCCGGTGGCTCGGTAGTTCGTCTTCTGCCCATAGTAGCTCGGCTAAGCCGTTCGGTAGCTCGACCGAGCACTCCGGTGAATCGGTGGCTCGGATGCTCGGCTAAGCTGTTCGGTAGCTCGGCTGAGCACTCCAGTGAGTCGGCAGCTCGGAATGAATCGTTGGGACACGTGGCTAAATCTGGAACGTTCATCATGACACGAATTGCGAGGACGGGGTTCAGATCACGAGAAAATGCTATCTTGTCATTTTGTGGGTGTGGCATGATCTGAGACGCTCATCAGATTTGAACACGAATTTTGAGACAATCTAACGGTAAAACTGGCTCGGCAACATTTTTCTCCATATGTGGAGGTCGGTACCCCGTCAGTTCGGCCGGAGCGGCCCGGTGGCTCAGTGGCTCGTCCTCTGCCCACATTAGCTAGGTAGCTGGGCTGAGCTATTCGGTAGCTCGGCTAAGCGCTCCGGTGGCTTGACAGATTGGATCGAGTCATCAAACCACGTGGTCGGATCCGAGATGCTCATCATGGCTCGTATCACGAAGTTGGAGGTTCAGATCACGAGAAAACGTTATCTTGTCATTTTGTGGGCGTGACATGATCTGAGCCGTTCATCAGATTTGGACACGAATTTTGAAACAATCTGATAGTGAAACTGGCTCGGCGGCATTTTTCTCCATATGTGGAGGTCGGTACCCCATCAGTTCGGCCAGAGCGGCCCGGTGGCTCGGTGGCTCGTCCTCTGCCCACAGTAGCTCGGTAGCTGGGCTGAGCTGTTCGGTAACTCGGCTGAGCTCTCCGGTGGCTTGACAGATTGGATAGAGTCTTCGAACCACATGGTGGGATCTGAGACGCTCATTATGGCTCGTATCACGAAGTTGGAGGTTCAGATCACGAGAAAATGTTATCTTGTCGTTTTGTGGGCGTGGCATTATCTGAGCCGTTCATCAGATTCGGAAACAAATTTTGAGACAATCTGACGGTGAAACTGGCTCGGCGACATTTTTCTCCATATGTGCAGGTCGGTACCCCGTCAGTTCGGTCAGAGAGGCCCGGTGGCTCGTGTTGTCAATCTAGTTATCTAAATAAACAAATCAACTAGACACAAATTAAAAACCTCGCAAGTGTACGAATCGTTTATAAAAGCGTAGTGACAAGCAAGGGTCAATCCCAAAGAGATTGTAGAATTTAACTTACTAACCAATAAAACAAAGATAAGAATCTTAAAGTTTTGTTCTAAAAGAAATGACTAGATCTAGTAGTTCTGAATCACAAATATCTATTAAGTAGTTGGGCTTTGATTTCCACCTGTAGTTAGTAATGCTAAGTCACCTTCTTCAATATTCTAGTTACTCATGTTCGTTCCTTTAAAGGCATGGTATCTACTCCTTAAAGTATTGTTTCCCTAGCCAAGAATTAGGCATGGTATCTACTCTAATTCGTTTCTTTCCTTAAGTATTTAGCATGGTATCTACTAAGTTGCACTTAAAGAAAACATAAAAACAATGGAAACGAACAAACACTCGAAGTTCTAGAAATTGGTATCAGATCTAGATCCTTCAAGTTGATTAAACCAAGCACCCCTAAAGATTCCTGTGTTACAAGTTATGAGCACGAGATACGGGTCGTCTCTATACTCATATAACAGATTTGGATTTATAACATGCAAACTTGATAATCTCAGGTTCTGTATGGCAGTCGACTTGCTGTCACTCTCAGTCGACTACTCCTAGAACTTCTGAACAAGTTTGTATATTATAAATCTATACCAATACTCTCAGGTTTAATCAATAAGTAACAGAATAGCATTCAGAAGAATATAAGCATTACATAACTACGGTTTCAATCTACCCAACTATGAAATTAGTTCCACATAATAAAACTTTTATTGACTAACAGTTTCGAATACATGATGAAAATAAAAACTAGAAAGAGAAGAAATAAACTGATGATGTTTGGTCTGAGAAGTCGACTGCTGTCACCCAGTCGACTGGCTTGTTGCTTCAGTGTACTCAATCTCCTTCTTCTTCGATGCTGATAGAATAATCATCTTGGTTGATGATTTGATGATTCAGAAATTCCGTGATTCGGTCCCTTTTCGATCCCCTAGAATAACGCCTCTTGGTTGATATTTATAGAACACGGGAAGAGAATTAGGGTTTGCACTTTTTTCCAGAAAAGTGTTCTTCTTTTATTTATTTCCTTCCTTATTTGATCGGCATTTAATTTCATTCTCTTTTCTTCTTTTCTTCCTTTTCTGCAGAGTTCCTGATTTCTTATCTTTTAACGCATAAGACTGAGTCCACCTTCTTACTTGCCAACCCTGGTCCCCTATCTTAATTAATGACGAGTTGTTACACGCGGACGACCTGGGTTTAGATGAGGATGCATCTTCATCTGTTCTTATCTTCTGACTCGGCTGAATACCAGTCGACTGGTTTGGTGATCAGTCGACTGTGTCGAGACATCTGGAGATTCGTGATTCATCAGTCAAGTCGACTGTCTTTGGAGTAAGTCGACTGTACCGAGCAGCTGCTTCCTCTCTGTCCAGTCGAATGTTGGAAGCATCAGTCGACTGATGCTCTGCAGTTCCCTATGTATCATCCTCTCAGTCTGTATTAGCCTTGAATCTGCTTTGTTTGGCTGCTTTTGGTTGTTTCCTATGGAAAAGAGAAAATAAGAGTAAAATAACACATATAGAGCATTTAAATGTCTAATTGCACTAAGATTATTGCTCCTAAATGTGAATATTATTGGGTTCATCAGCTCGGCGAGTCACGAGTCGTCGAGCGATGATGTTAAGCGAACCGACACGTCTTACCTCTGAACCGTTGTAGCTTTCTCGTTTTTGTCGTTTTATCTCCCTTAATAGGCCTCTAAGCATTTCGGAAGCCCAACAGTCGCTTTCTTGGCTATAAGTGCTCACCCCCCCCCCCCACCCCTTAGCTCATTTCTCACTTTTACCTCCATGTTTTTACTTTTGCTCTCGAGTTGCTCTGCTAGCAGCGATTTGTGCTCCAAGGCGGTTGTGCTAGCTGTCGCGAGGGCCAGGCAATTTCCGGCGAACTCTTTCCGACCGTAAACGTCACTTCAAGGTTACGTCATATCAAGGTCAGTCTTCTTTGCCTTAGATATTTATTCGAGATTTCAAGAGTAAACTCGGGAAGTGAGGCATCGTCCTCGGGAGGTCGGAATGCCAAGGAGGGGAGAGAAGTAGTGAGCCGTAGAAAGGGGAAGGAGGTAGCAGGGTCATCTGCATCCGAGGAGAAGGAGAGGGTAGGGGTCTGGTCCTCGGTAGTCGAAGAGATTGTGGAGATTGATATACGAGCTGGCGAATCTGGTCGGATGCTTGGCATGCTGTCCGGTCATGCTGGGATTAGGCAGTACAGCGGTGAGCTGCTGAGCAAGGCGGTCTTTGGTCGCTCGGCGACCTATGAGGAGAACGATCCGAGGGAGGTCACCGAGGTGGATGACCTCCCCTCGGTGCTAACCGAGCGGGATCTACTCAGGATTAGAAAGGGGTTCGCCATCCCTCAGGAATACAAGCTGGTCCTCCCCGGCCCCGGGATGCGAGCGAACACTGTCCTGTCTCCGGACACATGCGTCTTCGCCAATGACGCCCTGAACGCCGGTCTGCACTTCCCCCTTCATCCCTTTGTGACGGCCGTCCTTCAGTGGTACTGTTTGGTCCCCATACAGTTCATGCCGAACACTTGGCACCACGTGCTCGGCATTCTGCTTCAATGTTGAATTGCCAAAGTGGAGCCAGAGCTCGTCATCCTCCGTAGTCTATACCGAATCAACAGGATGAGTAAGCTCGAGCCTCACTATTACTTGTCACCCCGGAGAGGGGTTAAGATAATAGAGGATCCTGATTCGATAAAGCTGTGGAAGGGGAAGTTTTTTCTGATAAAGGGGCCCTCGATATTAGATTTCCCGACTCGGTGGAAGGAGGAGGTACCGAAGTTTGCAAAGGCCGAGCCGGTGTTGACCACTGCCGAGGCGGAGGCGGCGGCCAAGCTGATCGCCCTCCCGATGTTGAGCTGGAGGGAGATTACCGAGGAGGTGCTGCATGGGTCGGGCCTTAGTCCGATCGACCCGACTACGCTCCTGACATCTCACTTTGCAAATCTCTTTTATTGCCTTGTACATTCTTCTAACTCTTTTCTTTTTCTTTGGACAGAGGCGCCGAACATGGACTTTAAGGGCATGATGACGGAACGAAGCAAGATCGCCGACGGTAAGAAAAGGAAGAGGACGAGCACGGGTCCTTTGTCAGGCCGACCCCCCAAGGCACCCTCGGCCATCGCCGCTCTTGCTCCTCGGGAACCGTCTTCAGTGGTAGCCATCCTCCCTACCCCGTCTGCTCCTACAAGTGAGGCTTTCTCCATCTCGGCGGCACTGGCGCTCGAGGCCCCGCCCCTAACCGAACACGCCGAGGAGATTCTAACCGAGGTGCACAAGAAGCTGTTTGTCCCAACTGGCGAGTGAAAAACCACGACGGCTTCTTGGGCGACTTGTTGATGAGCATGCAGGCGGTTAAGCATCTCCCAACCTCGAAGGACCGAGCCGCCCTAAAGGCGGGGACGACAGGGGATGACGCTCTCGAAGTGGCCCGATCGCTCATGTCGGTAAGTTCTCTTTTGCTGTTTAAAATTTTTCTTTAAAATTTTCTAAGTCTTTAGCTCAGTTTTTGTGGTGTTCTAACCGTTTCTTCGTGTAGGCCACTTACTACTTCGGCCATCTCCTCAAGGAGTATTCCGAGCGGGAGAGGGAGCTGACGACCCTCAGTGACAAGGACCGAGCGGAGAAGGCGGTGGCCGTGAAACAGCTCGATGCGGAGTAGCGTCACTCGGACGCTTTGGTGGCTCGGGTCGCCGACCTCGAGGTGGCCTTGGCGCAAGCAAAGGAAAAGCTCGCTGCGGAGGTCGCTAAGGCTGCCGAGGAGAGGGCCACAGCGGCGAAGGCTTTGGAAGAGGTGAAGTTGGAACAAGCTGAGGCCGTGGAGAAGGAGAGGAAGAAGATCGAGGATGAGGCGAAGAAGCACATGGCTGCCAACATGGAGCTGTCTTACGCCAGGGCACTCGACCATGTCGAGGCTCGAGTCCACGGCTTCGAGTGGGTGGGGTACCGACTGTGACCCGGCGGTGAGGAAGAAGACGAAGAGGAGGTGGGAGAAGAGGAGGAGGGGGAAGAGGATGATGATGAGGTGCGTGCCGATCCCGAGACTGTGGCAGCCGACCCCCAAGCCGGGGCGACAGGGGACGAGGGGCCATCCACTGAGGTGCCTGTTTTCGAGCTGCCGCCCAGGTGGACCCTTGATTTCCTCGTTCATGTAAATTTTCTTTTTATGTACTGCCTTGTAGCGGACTGGCCACCGCTTTTGATATGAATGAAGTTTTGTTCGAACTTTCTTCTCAAATTTGACTAAGTGTTGAGCACCGCCTTTCGTTCTTCGTGTTGATACCCTTCTGCTTTTCAAGTTGTCGAGCCGAGCCCGGTCTCCGAAGCATCTCGCCTTCGTACCGAACTAGAAGAGGCAAAGCAAGCCCTCTCTCACAGCCGAGAGAGTTTCCTCAAGAGCGAGCTGAAATTAGAGGACATCAAAGCAACTGCGAGAGGGTATTTCTCCAAGCTGAAACAACTACGGAAGCGATCTCGTGAGACTCATCTCGAAGGCGAGGTGGAGTTGCTCAGGAAGATGCTATTCGACGTTGAGACAGAGAAAGGCGAGTTACTGGCAGAGGTTCGCCATCTAGAAATAGCCGAAGAAGAACTCTCGGCGGAGGAAGATGAGTTAGCGTCGGCAGTGGGTAAACTGATGATCGAGCACGACGAGTTAACAGCGAGGGTCGAGCAATTGAGGAGAACTACGGTCGATAAAAGCATCGAAATGACCGACCTTCATCGCATAATAGCCGACAGCGCCGATGCCGCAGGCTCCGCCAAACTTCCTTGTTTCAAAATATCTGTGAAGGATGATGCTTTGAAAGAAAGGATCGTTGAGCTCGAGGAGGAAGTTGCTTGCCTTAAACCTCAGCCTGTAAGGATCAATGTTCGGAGTATGTCGTGTACTCGCGAAGAGAGCGAAAGGGGGATCTCATTTTACGAGCTTGCGACTCGTTTGCCTATCGTTAGGTGGAGCCTGGCCGATGCTCAGAGTGGGGTGGCCGCTTCGTCTAGTGGCACTTCGATGGGAGCCACAGTCAGAGGCAGCGATGAAGAGGCGTCTCGGTTCGTTGGTTTAGAGACGAGCTCGAAGGTTAGGCGACGTCGCCCCCGTGTGTCCCTGAATCGAAACGTCCCTTTTCCAAAGAAGCGTTAAATAAGTTGTATTATGCTCCTTTGAGTTTTTGTGGTACCCTGAAGTAGTAGCTAGGTCTTGTAACTTGAACACTTTTGTGCGTTAGAATTTTATATAAGTGAAAGCTTTTGCTTCTCTTCTGTATTCATGTGCTTCTGTTGGTAGGCATTTACTCAAGCACCACCCCTCCAACTTTTGACAACTACTCAAAATTAGAAGCAAATCTTTCTTTGTATGAGCGTGGAATGTCTAACTCCAACTTTAAATGAACCATAAGAACCAAAGGTTAGCTCCTCCAAGTACTCTTCTCCCATGTCTAGTCTAGTTGTAGAAGCTTCGCGTGCGGCGGCGGTGCGCATTTCGACGTTTGTGGGAGTAATTCCGAATGGCGAACCACTTCTAGCTCGCTTAAGAGCGAGCCTGCGAAGCGGAGTCGAGCCAAGTGTTGGACTCCGAACTCGTCGTTCGAGTATGTTTCAACAGTTGTGGGAGCAATTCCGAATGGCGAACCACTTCTGGCTCGCTCAAGCGGAGTCGAGCCAAACGTTGGACTCCGAACTCATCGTTCGAATATGTTTCAACGGTTGTGGGAGCAATTCCGAATGGCGAACCACTTCTAGCTCGCTTAAGAGCGAGCCTGCGAAGCAGAGTCGAGCCAAGTGTTGGACTCCGAACTCGTCGTTCGAGTATGTTTCAATGGTTGTGGGAGCAATTCCGAATGGCGAACCACTTCTAGCTCGCTTAAGAGTGAGCCTGCGAAGCGGAGTCGAGCCAAGTGTTGGACTCCGAACTCGTCGTTCGAGTATGTTTCAATGGTTGTGGGAGCAATTCCAAATGGCAAACCACTTCTAGCTCGCTTAAGAGCGAGCCTGCGAAGCGGAGTCAAGCTAAGTGTTGGACTCCGAACTCTTTGTTAGAATGAAAGAACTTAAAAACAGAGAAATGCAAACAGTCACAAGAAAAATATGGGAAAAAAGAAGTTCTTTATTGATAAGCACTAGTCGGCTGCTTCTAAGTTGCAAGCCGTTTTTACATTGAAGAAATAAAAAAGCAAAATACAAGTGAAAGGAAAGGAACGATTCGACATCTGAAGGTACTTGGAGAGGCGCTCAGGCGCCCTCTTAGTACTTCAGTAGGTGGTCGGCATTCCAGGTCAAGGGAATCTCTCTGCCTTCAAGATCTTCGAGACGGTATGTTCCAGGCCGAATCTCTTTGGTAATCCTGTAGGGTCCTTCCCAATTCGGAGCTAGCTTACTCTTCTGGTTGGGGGAAGGAGATAGCTAGTTTTCTAAGGACTAAGTTCCCTTCTTTGAGATTGGTTGGTCGGACCCTTTTGTTGTAGGCTAACTCGATGCTCCACCGATAGTTTTGTTGGCGAATTGAAGCTCTTTCCCGTAGCTCATCAAGCAAGTCCAAGTTTGCTCGAAACTCTCTAGCATTCTGTTCTTCTTCATAGGCCATGAGACGAGGAGAGGGTAGTCCGACTTCCAAGGGGATCACAGCTTCGGACCCATAGGTGAGGTTGAATGGCGATTCACCTGTGGGGGTCCGCTTCGTAGTGCGGTAGTTCCACAGTTTGTTGGGGAGCTGATCCGCCCATAAGCCTTTAGCCGCCTTATCTAGCCTTTTCTTGATACCGGAGAAGATTTGTCGGTTGGCATTTTCCACTTGGCAGTTTGTTTGAGGATGGGAGATGGAAAAGAAGCGTTGCTGAATGGCGAGGTCTTCACACAGAGATCGGAATGCCGCCCCTGTAAATTGTGTTTTGTTATCAGTTATCAGGACCCGAGGCACCCCGAACCTACAGATGACGTTCTTCCAGAAGAACTGAAGCACTTTGTTCTCAGTTGTTGTAGCCAAAGGCTCAGCCTCTATCCACTTTGAGAAGTAGTTGATCGCCAAGAACTTGAGCTGTCCGGGAGCCGGTGGAAACGGGCCAAACAAGTCCATCCCCTACATTACGAAAGGGATCGGACTTGAGAGGGAGGTGAGTTGTGCTTGGGGTAGGCGACGAACGTTGGAGTACTTTTGACAAGAGCTGCATTGCCGGACATGTCGTTCGGCATCTTGGAGGAGAGTCGGCCAGAAGTATCCATAGTTCAACACCTTTCTGGCGAGGGACCTTGACCCTGAATGTGCTCCGCCTATACCCTCGTGGAGCTCTTGCAAGGCATATGAAGCTTAGCCTAGGGAGAGGCACCTCAAGTAGGGTCTGCCGTCTACTTTGGTGTAGGAGCATTTGTACAAGACCCCCTCAACAAGGGTATACCGCTCCGCTCTGGTTCGGAATCTGTGAGCTTCCTTTGGGTCTTCGGGGAGGAGCCCATCCTTTAGAAATTCTGTCAGAGGTTTCATCCAGTTGTCTTGAAGTTGGACGGGCAGCGACTCCATCGAGTCGGGAGTTACTTCGTCTATGCTCGGTCTCCGGAGCACTTCAATCAGGACGGTATGCTCGAGACCTTGAAGGAAGGAGGAGGCTACCTTGGAGAGGGCATCTACTTGGGAATTTTCCTCTCTAGGGATTCGCTGAATGAGTGTCTCTTCAAATAGGGCCATGAGATTTTGGACCTTGGCTAAATACTTAGCCATTCAGTCATCTCGTGCCTTGTACTTGCCTAAGACTTGATTCACGACTAGCTGAGAGTCGTTAAAGATACGGAGGCATTGTGCCCCTGCTTTGCGGGCCATACCGAGGCCGGATATAAGTGCTTCATACTCTGCTTCATTATTGGAGGCTTTGAAGTTGATGCGGAGGGAGTATTGTAGAACGAAGTCATCTGGGCCTGCCAGAATGACCCCGGCTCCGCTTCCTTCGGTGCAAGAGGATCCTTCTACATATACCGTCTAGATTGGAGGCCCGTTTGCTTCTTTACTGACCTCTGGGATAGTGCTCTCAACAATAAATTCAGCTAAGGCTTGAGCCTTGATTGCGGTCCGAGGCTGGTATGATATGTCATGCTGACTTAGCTCGATCGACCACTTCATCATTCGGCCCGAGGTCTCGGGTTTGTGCAGAACTTGCTTAAGCGGCTGGTCGGTGAGAACGACCACCGAGTGGGACTGAAAATAAGGGCGAAACTTCCTAGCTGCCATAACCAAGGCATACGCCATCTTCTCCAGCCTTGGATAGCGGAGCTCGGCATCCTGAAGTACCTTGCTCACGTAGTAGATGGGCTTTTGAGCCTTGTCTTCTTTCCTTACCAGGACGGCACTGAGGGTTTGTTCGGAGGTAGCTAAGTAGAGGTAAAGTGTTTTCCTGGGTATAGGCTTGCTGAGAAGAGGGGGGTTAACTAAATAGGCCTTCAACTGATCGAACGATTTTTGCTATTGTTGACCCCATTCGAAGCCCTTAGCCCCCCTGAGTGCTTTGAAGAAGGGAAGACACTTCTCCCCTGACTTAGAAAGGAAGCACCCTATGGCAGCGAGGCGCCCTGTTAGCTTCTGAACCTCTTTCACATTTTTGGGAGGAGCCATGTCCAGTATGGCTTTGATCTTCTCGGGGTTGGCTTCGATTCCTCTTTGGCTGACCATTAAGCCTAGAAACTTCCCCGACGAGAATCCGAACGCACATTTGTTCGGATTGAGCCTCATATCATGTTTCCTCAATACATCAAACGCCTCTTGCAGATCGGCCACATGATCGGCCCCATAGATGCTATTGACCAGCATATCATCAACATATACTTCTATGTTTAGGCCGATTTGGTGCTGAAAAACTTTGTTGAAAAGGCGTTGGTATGTCGTGCCTGCATTCTTTAACCCGAAGGGCATTACCCTGTAGCAGTAAAGCCCCTGATCGGTGACAAAGGAGGTCTTCGGGATATCCGGGGGGAATATTCGGATTTGGTTATACCCGGAAAAGGCATCCATGAAGCTGAGGAGCTCGTGGCCCGAAGTAGCGTCAATCAGGGTGTCGATGCTTTCGAGAGGGAATGGATCTTTAGGGCATGCCTTGTTCAGGTTCGTGAAGTCGATACAAATTCTCCAACTCCCGTTAGACTTCTTAACCATACCAACATTGGAGAGCCATTCGGGGTAGTTGACTTCTTGTATGAACCGGGCCTTAAGGAGCTTGTCCACTTCTTCTTTTATAGCTTGTTGGCGCTCGGGAGCGAATTTGCGCCTTTTCTGTTGGACCGGTTTGGATCCCGGGGCAATGCTCAGGTGGTGGACGAGGAGCTCTTCGGAGATTCCTGTCATGTCAGCAGCCGACCATGCAAAGAGATCGCGGTTCTTTCTAATGCATTAGACTATGTCAGAGCATAGGGCAGATGGGAGGGTCTTGCTGATGAAGAACATGCGGTTTGGTACCTGCTCGGAGAAGATCACTTCCTCCAATTCATCCACCGGCTCAGACATTGGTCGGACACTCTCTTGGGGAATCTCGAGCGTCTCGAGAGAAAGGACTGGACCCTGGTGGAGGTCATGTAACATTTGCGGGCCATCTCTTGACTGCCTCTTACTTCCCCTACTCCTGCCCTTGTGGGGAACTTCATCTTGAGGTGATAAGCCAACGGGACGGCCTCTAGAGCAGCTAGGCCAGGTCGGCCCAGAATCACATTATAAGCAGCGGGAACATCGACGACCATGAAGTCCATCGGTTCCGTTTGGAAAGTAGGAGTTTTGCCAGCGGTTACATCGAGGGTGATTACCCCTTCAATAGTCACTGGCACTCCCGTGAACCCGTGGAGTGTGTAGCCGAAGGGCTTAAGCCTGTCCCTGGATAGCATTTGAAAGCAGCGGGGAAGAGGATGTTAACGGAGCTACCATTGTCCACCAGTATCCTCTCCACTTTAAAATTCGCCATATAGAGGTTGATGACTAGTGCGTTACAATGGGGGGTTTGGACACTCTCAAGGTCTTCATCTAAAAAGTGACCGGTACTCCGAGGCCTTTGGGAGGGGGCATGCCATGTACTGAGTTGACCTCCCTGATGAAGGCCTTCCGAGAGGAGTTGGAGGTGCCCCCCATAGGGCCTCCATGAATAAGATGTAGGATGCGCTCCTCTTCGAACTCGGGAGTTTCCTCGCGCCTTTCAGGATGCTTGTTGGCCCCCCTGGGGGAGGAGGAAGATCGGTCTGGTCCTTTCTCACAAATTTAGACAGCTGCCCCCTTTGGATGAGGGCCTCAATTTCATTCTTCATGGCCCGACAATCATTGGTATCGTGGCCGTGGTCCCGGTGATATCGACACCACTTCTCTTTGTCCCTTTTCTTGCCAGGGGTATTCATCTTCGGAGTAGGAGGCAGAACCCCTTCCTTCTCAACCTCCATGAGAATAGTAAAATTGTTGGCATTAAGAGGGGTGAACTTCTCGAATCTGGGAGGTGGGTGGCACTGGCCCCCATTATCCTTCTGGAGCTTCCTAGCTCCCTCTTCTTCAGTTGCCTTTCGCTTGGTTCCAGAGGAAGACCCCTCAAAGGAGGGGTGATGCTTAGCTTCCTTAGCCCGGATATACTTCTCGCTCCTGAGGAGGAGGTCGAAGAAGTTTTGCAGAGGCTTCTTGGCTAGGGAGGACCGAAGGCTGGAGTTAAGGATATTTGACTGGAAGGCTGCGGCAGCGACTGACTGGTTGAGGGAAGCAATGGACCTAGCTTCCGCAGTGAACCTTTTCACATAGTCCCTGAGCTTCTCCCCCTTCTTCTGACTAGGGTAGAGTAACGAGATGCTAGTCTTCTCTGTGCGGCGGCTACTTACGAAGTGGATGACGAAGAGGGTCTCAAATTGTTCAAAGGAGAATATGGAGGATGGGGCGAGGTGAGAGTACCACTCCCGAACGGGACCTCTGAGAGTAGCCGAGAAGGTTTTGCACAATAGAGCATCAGAAGCTTGGTGTATCGGCATGAGGGTCTTGAAGCTCTCGATGTGGTCCACGGGGTCTGACTCCCCAGAGTAAGTCTCGAACTGTGGGGGTTTGAAGCCTATTGGAACGGGCACCTCCATGATTGTTCGAGAGAAGGGAGGTCTGCTCGGACGTAGGGTCCTTCCTCTAAGCTCCTCTTCCTTGTCTAGCTAACCCAGGCGCCTCTCCATGTCGTGGAGACGACGGTAGACGGGGTCATCCCTTCGACGGTAGCCAAACGAGCCTCCGGACTCGTCTTTGTACGAAGGGGAGCGGAGGCTACGACGACGGTAGCTCAGGGAGCGACGAGGACTAAGGTCATGATGGTGGTTGCTAGGAGCTGGAGGAGGAGTCAGGGACCGATGGCGGGGACTTTGGACCGGAGGAGGAGTGGGGACCCTCTGAGCATTGTTGTTGTTGGGTCGGAGATTGAGGGCTTGCAAGATGGTTGCTTGGAATTGCTGGAATTCGGCACGGGTGATAGGAGCATTATCATCCCTCGGGGGTTGCCGACCAGTAGGGGAACGAGGCCTTCTTCGATGGTGCTCAGGGGACTCTCTCCGTCTTCGGTGAGGAGGGGACCTCCTATGTTCTCGGCGATGAGGAGATCGCTCATTTGGATGTTGTTGGCGGGAGGCTCCCTCTCGGGCCCGCCTTTCATCCAAACGGTGGCGAAGATCCTCTTCTTTATGCCAATTGTTGAGGGTGTTGCGGAGGTCATCGGAGACCCGGGGATTGTGAGATGCCGTGGAGTCGGTAGAGGGGTTGTCCACGGAGACGTGGTCATGTTGGAGAGGTTGTTTCTGAGGATTGGACGGGAGCCCCCCGCACCGACATTCTGAGGCCCGGTCTGACCCCGAGGGGGTTGGAAGTTCTGATGAGGAGGTTGGTCCTGCTGCGGGGCCTGATCAGGTTGAGGAGGGGGTCCCGCCGGCTGGACGATTTGGAGGGGGATCTCCTGTTGTGGTTGAGAAGGAGTGGGTCCACGGTTGGACCCTCTGGATCTTAGCTTTTGGGGAGGCATGGCTGGAGATGATCTTAACCAAGGGGAGAGGAAGGATCGCTATTCGTGGGTTCCCACAGACGGTGCCAATCTGTTACCGCTAAATCTGGTGTGGGGGCAAACAGATAGAATTTGTGGATTCTTAGGAAAACCGAATAGCGAACCTGGAACCTTTCCACCGGAGTTTGACCATTGACTCCCGCCGTTCACCTGCAAAAAGTGCGAGACACCGGGATTGATCCCGGCGACGCACCCTCCGACGTTCAAGTCAGTTTTCAGAAAAGATTATGAATGAGCGTAAACTGGCAAAAGATTGATTGCCTCTTAATGGTGGTGGATGGGGGGTATTTATAGCTGCCTTTGGGATCAGTTTAGGAATGAAATCCCTAATTCCCCGTGAAATGATAGAGTGAATCAGGGCCGTTGATTTAATACAATCAGAAACCCTAATTCTATCCAGCTAGACTGGGTTTCTTGCGGGTTGGGGCCCGCACCCAATTAAGGTGGATCCGTTCGTGGGTTATTAGTTCTTTGTAGAAAAGACCTAGTACCCATCTCAGACCCGTTTATAGGTGAAATTACCATTTACCCTCAAGCTTTAAGATTCATGCCCAATTTGGACAGTTCCGATTTAGCCCTATTTTTAGCCATATCAATTTCTATTATTTTTATTAATATTGTTATTATTTTTAACGCTGTTATGATTTCTATTATTACTGCATTATTTTCACGAATATGTTAAATCTAACACTGCTATGTATGTATTGTCATTATTTTTGATATTTTATTTTATTATATTATTATTACCTGTATGATTATGATGATTTTGATTTCTGCTATTATTATTGTTATTATTATTATTTTGTTATTATTATTACTAATTTTATTATTATCGTTGTTATTATTAGTTTTTATCATTGTTATTATTATTCTATTACTATTGATATTATTATCATTGATATTTGTTGACGTTATTATTTCTGTTAAAGCCATTAGTTTTGATTTATATTATATCTTTTATTTTTATTTTTTTAGATTGAAGCTAAAGCTCTATATCCACTTTGCATTATTACTTGTCTCTATTTGGAGCCTATATTCTCGTGATTTTGGTGCCTCATTCTTTTCTTCCTGCTCGGATCGTCGCTTGGTGTCACGTGGTCTACAACGACATGTCTGCAACTTGGAACGTCACCATCAGAGTGGCGCAGCAGAAGCGTGGTGGGCCCATAACCCACAGGTCCCAGGATCCTATTGTTGCTTCTCCTTCCGTGCATTGTTTGCTACCCCCGATCTCTTGCATTTGTTCTCATCCATTGACTCATTGCTTGGTTCATCTCTTCCTTATCCATCCTTTCTTCGATTCTAGCTCTATCTACTTCTTTATCTCTTTGTTTAGTAATCTTGCAAGTCTTGTGGTGTTCTTCTTCATTTTGATGCCGGTTACTTCCGTCTTGCATTCCATTTTGCCATCATCCACCGATTCATTATTTGATTCAATTCTTCCCTGTCTTTTTCTCCTTGATTCCAGTTCTGCCTACTCCCTATCTTGCTTTGTTACCTTGTGTTGTTTCCTTCCTCTTGATATTGCTTATTTTTTCTTTCATGCCTTCCATTTGACCACATCGTTATCCACTTTCTTATTCTTCTGGTGTTTGTTGTGCTAATCTAGCTACCTAAATAAATAGACTAACTAGACACAAATTATAAAACCTCGCAAGTGCACGAATCATTTATAGAATCGTAGTAATAGTAAGGGTCGATCCCACAGAGATTGTAGACTTCAACTTACTAATCAATAAAACCAATAATAAAAATGAATAAAAGTTGTTGTAATATTCTAAAAGAACTAAAAGATTAAAACTAAGATGAGAGGTATTGAATCACAAATATCTCTTGAATAGTTGGGTTGTTGATCTCCACCAATAGTTAGTAATGCTAAGTTGCCTTCTGAATTTACTTCTAATTACTCATGTTTGTTCACTTCAAGGGCATGGTATCTACTCCTTAAAGTATTGTTTCCCTAAGCCAAGAATTAGGCATGGTATCTACTTTAATTCGTTTCTTCCCCTAAGTATTTTAGCATGGTATCTACTAAGTTATACTTAACAAAAGCATAAGAACAGTGGAAACGAACACACACTTAAAGTTCTAGAAATTGGTATCAGATCTAGATCCTTTAAGTTGATTGAACCAAGAATCCTAAAGATTCCCTTGTTACGAGTTACGAGCACGAGATACGGATCGTCTCAATATGCTCATATAACAGATTCAGATTTCTAACTCACAAACTTGATAATATCAGATTCTGTATGGCAGTCGACTGGCTCTCACCTTCAGTCGACTGTACTTATAACTCCTGAACAAGTTTGACTATTATCAATCTATATCAATTCAATTAGATTCAATCAATAAGTAAAATAGAAGGATTCAAAAGAACATAGCACTACATAACTACGGCTTCGATCTACCCAACTATGAAATTAGTTCCACATAATAATACTTTTATTGCTTAACAAGTTCAAATACATGATCAACATCACAGAATAAAGAGAGAAGAAATAAACTAATGGATTCTGGCAATAGAGTCGACTGGCTGTCACACAGTCGACTGCCTTCGAGTACTGGTTCTCCTCTTCCCCTTCTTCGATGATGATGGAATGAAGCACTGGTTGATGACTTGATGGTTGGGAATTCTGAAATTAAGTTGCGTCCAAGAGATAGATGCCTCCTCCTATAGATGATCTTTTCTGATATTTATAGAGTACCGCTGAGAATTAGGGTTTCCCCTTTTTTAGGGAAAAATCTTCTTGATTTGATGATTTATGTCTTTCTCTTTTCTTCTTTCCTTCCTTATCTGTTCACCACGTGCTTTTGCCAATTTCCAGTCTCTAGATTTGATTCGTTGCATAAGAGCTGGATTTAAATAGATTTGAAATTAGATTTGGGTGAATCTTCGAATATCTTATCTGTTTACTCCGCCGCAGACCAGTCGACTTATCTTCGAACCAGTCGACTGAGTCGAGACTCCTGAAGATTTCATAATTGATCAGACTAGTCGACTGTCCTTTGGGAGTGAGTCGACTGTGTCGAGAGTTGTGGAAAATCAGCTTCTCTTGTCCAGTCGCCTGTGTTGGGGAACCAGTCGACTGATGCTTCTGTAATCTTCTGAGTTCATCCTTAAGATCCTGAATTTGCTTCGTTTCGCTGTCTTGAGCTGTTTCCTATGGAAAAGAGAAAATAAGATTTAAATACCACATATAGAGCTTTTAAATGTGCATTTATAATAAGATTATTGCTTCTAAATGTGAATATTCTTGTGTTCATCAAATACCCCCAAACTTAGATTTTTGCTTGTCCTCAAGCAAACTAGAATTACGAACAAGGGTATAATAATAATGACAATAGACTCAACCACCAAGATTTCTTATTATGTGGACATCAGCATAGAAAGGTATAAACAATTTTAGATAAAGTAAAATTAAACATACCCACTTTCTCTAGTGCAATTGTTCAGTCATAATCCCCAAACTTAATCATATTTGTCATGCGATTAATGTAGTTATGGTATGCAACTACTCAGTCTGTGATTATCCCTTTTCTCTACTACAAACCGAGTAGCAAACTAGAGGTTTTTTTTTTTTTTTTTTTTTTTTTTTTCTTCTTTTTTTTTTTTTCTTCTCTAAAGATGTCACTTGCCTTTTGACGCGAATGCGAAACATTTGTGATGTATCCACCCGGTTACTCAACAAGTCACAACTCTAAAGTGCTTTGCATACTCATATTTTGAGTTGCCGTTTGACGTAAAGGTAAACATTGGTGATGAATACCCCTAGTTACTAAGCACTCAAAACATTGGAGTAGATTGACTTTATTCACATATATATATATATATATTTTTTTTATCACTCTATTTACTTAAACTCAATTTAGGACTAGATCTAAAGGGAATAATCATCAGAAAAAGCATCACATTTGTTTATTATGTATAATCGCATGGCTTCTGTAACTTCGTAGGGAATTATGAAACTCAACAATCCTAAAGTAAATGAGTATCCTTCTTCTTACTTTATAAGAAATTGTTTATTCTAAAAAATTAAAATATAAATAACCCTAATACCCCCAAACTTAGATGGAACATTGTCCTCAATGTTCGAATATAAAAATAGGCATGTGTCACCATCTAGTAAGGAGATACTGAAAATAAAAAGAACTAAAAGAAAAATAATGAATAACTGAAAGCAAATAAAGGAAAGTGTAAATACTCCCCTGAAAAATTGGGTTGCCTCCCAATAAGCGCTGTGTTTTCTGTCTTCAGCTAGACATGAGGAGTTCATGCGATGTATGGAATGGTTTGAAGATTCACATCTTCCTCTTGCAGTTCTAGACTCATCTCTATGTATGGCTTCGCTCTATGCCCATTCACCTTGAATGTTTGATTTTTTTCTTTGCTGTGAACTTCCAATGCTCCATGTGGAAAGACTTTTGTGACAATATATGGTCTATACCATCGTGACTTAAGCTTGCCTGGAAAGAGTCTTAATCTTGAGTTGTAGATCAATACCTTTTGTCCTTCATAAAACTCCTTCCTAGCTAATTGTTTATCATGGTATAACTTAGTCCTTTCCTTGTATAGCTTGGCATTTTCATATGCATCGTGCCTCAATTCTTCAAGCTCATTTAGTTGCAATCTCCTTTTGTCACCTGCCTGTTTCATATCAAAATTGAACTTTTTGATGGCCCAATAAGCTTTGTGCTCCAACTCAACTGGCAAATGACAGGCTTTTCCAAACACCAAACGGTATGGTGACATGCCAATGGGTGTTTTGTATGCGGTTCTATAGGCCCATAATGCATCGTTCAAGCGCAACGACCAATCCTTCCTTCTTGTGTTTACTGTCTTTTCCAAAATGCTTTTGATTTCTCTGTTGCTAATCTCCACCTGCCCACTAGTTTGAGGATGATATGGGGTGCCCACTCTATGTGTGATACCATATTTCTTCATCAAGGAAGCAAATGGAAAATTATTGAAGTGGCTACCTCCATCACTTATTATTGCGCGCGGTGTCCCAAACCGAGTGAAAATGTTTTCCTGCAAGAACTTGACAACAACTTTGTGATCATTAGTTTTTGAGGGGACAGCCTCGACCCATTTAGACACATAATCTACACCAACAAGAATATATAAATAACCAAATGAGTTAGGAAAAGGACCCATGAAGTCGATTCCCCAAACATCAAAAAGCTCGATTACTTGTATGTTGTGCAGTGGCATTTGATTTCTAGAAGAGATGTTGCCTGTCCTTTGGCATTTGTCGCAAGTCCTGCAAAAAGAAAAAGCATCTTTGAATACATTAGGCCAATAAAAACCAGATTGCAATACCTTTAGTGCTGTTCTTTTTGGTCCAAAATGTCCTCCACAGGCATATTGGTGGCAGTGTTGTAGAATACTCATTTGTTCTTCGTCTGCCACACATCTTCGTATAATTTGATCAGGGCAGAATTTGAATAGATAAGGGTCATCCCAATAGTAGTGCTTGCACAGAGCCACCAGTCTCTTTCTTTCCTGACTTGTCATACCTGGAGGGAAAACATGAGCGGTTAGATAATTTACAATGTCAGCAAACCATGGAAAATTTGAGCAGTAAGATACCAGTCGACTGGTCCTGGTACCAGTCGACTGTCCCGAGGATAAGTGTATTTCAAAGAGATGTTCATCTGGGAAAGTCTCATCAAGTGGCGGCACAATTCTTTCTTCTTCCTGCAGTAGCCTGGACATGTGATCTGCAACAACATTGTCGCTTCCTTTTTTATCTCTAATCTCAAGATCGAATTCTTGAAGCAACAGCACCCATCTGATCAACCTAGGCTTAGCATCCTTTTTAGCAAACAAATATCTTAAGGCAGCATGGTCAGTAAAAACAATAACTTTAGAACCAATTAAATATGATCTAAACTTCTCTACAGCAAAAATAACAGCTAACATTTCTTTTTCAGTAGTGGAATAATTTAGCTGTGCATCGTTTAAAGTTCGAGAAGCATAGTAGATAACATGAGGTTTCTTATTGATTCGTTGACCTAAAACAGCCCCTAAAGCATAATCACTTGCATCACACATAAGCTCGAAAGGATGGCTCCAATCTGGTGCCATGACTATAGGTGCAGAAATAAGAAGATTTTTCAATGTATTAAAAGCATTTGTGCACTCTTCTGTCCATACAAACTCAACATCCTTAGCCAACAAGTCACAAAGGGGTTTGGAGATTTTTGAGAAATCTTTTATGAATCTTCTATAAAACCCTGCATGTCCTAGAAAACTCCTAACACCCTTAACTGTAGTGGGGGGGGGGGGTAGTTTTGATATTATATCGATTTTTGCTTTGTCTACCTCTATTCCCCTTTTGGACACCACGTGTCCCAACACAATACCTTGTTGTACCATAAAATGGCACTTTTCTCAATTCAGCACTAAATTGCATTCTTCGCATCTTTTAAGTACAAGCTGAAAATGGTTAAGGCATTCATCAAAACAAGATCCAAAAACACTAAAATCATCCATAAATACCTCAATGAACCTTTCCATCATGTCTGAAAATATACTCATCATGCATCTTTGAAATGTAGCTGGAGCATTGCACAATCCAAAGGGCATCCTCCTGTATGCAAAAGTACCAAAAGGACATGTAAAAGTGGTTTTTTCTTGATCTTCTGGGGTAATAGCAATTTGATTATAGCCACTATACCCATCTAAGAAACAATAATGACTATATCCTGCTAATCTTTCTAACATTTGATCAATAAAAGGAAGAGGGAAGTGATCTTTTCTGGTTTCATTGTTCAGTTTCCTATAATCAATGCATACCCTCCAACCTGTGGTCACTCTAGTAGGGATAAGCTCATTCTCTTCATTTGTCACCACTGTGACTCCACTTTTCTTAGGCACAACATGTATAGGACTTACCCATTTGCTATCTGAGATCGGGTAGATAATGCCAACATCTAGTAGCTTCAGAATTTCTGCTCTTACCACTTCCTTCATGTTTGGGTTAAGCCTTCTCTGTGCCTCCCTGCTTGGTTTTGCATTGTTTTCAAGGAGTATTCTGTGCATGCATTTGGATGGACTTATTCCCTTGATATCTGCAATGGTCCATCCTATTGCACTCTTGTGTTCTCGTAGTACCCTTAGCAGCTTATCTTCTTCCTGTGCACTCAGGTTCGCAGCAATTATCACTGGTAGCGTCTGGTTCTCGCCCAAATATGCGTGCTTCAAATGATCGGGCAGCTGCTTAAGCTCTGGGTCTGTAAGTCTTGGTGCAGTCGACTGGTCCCTGGTTACAGTCTGGACAGTCGACTGATCCTCTGCGACAGTCGACTTGTCCAGTGCACCAGTCGACTTATCTGCAGAAACAAAAAGTTCATCAGTCACCAATTGTTCAAATGCTGGTGCAAACTTACCTGAGTATGACTGTGAAGTGTCAAGGTGATGTATTGTCTCTGCAATCTCCCAGTTATCATATTCCTGTTCAACATTAGATAAAGTTAGAGACTGTGTAATTATGGCTTGTAGTGGTTCTACGCTATGTACCTGAAATGTGTGATCAACAATATCCTGCACCACATCAACATTATAGCATTCATGATCATCATGTGGAAATTTCAGTGTATCAAACATTTTAAATTCAACCTTCTCTCCATTTATTTTCATGCTTATGGTACCCTTTTTGATACAAATTTTTATATCAGCTGTACTCATAAAGGGCCTACCTAATATGATCGGTAGAGATGATGACATTGAAGATTCCTCCATGTCCAACACAACAAAATCAGCAGGCAAAATAAAATCATTTACCTGAACTAGGACGTCTTCTAAAATACCTCTAGGTCTTTTTATGCTACGATCAGCCAATTGCAAAGTGATGGATGTTGGCTTGAGTTCCCCCAATCCAAGCTTTTCGTAAACAGAATAAGGAAGAAGGTTGATGCTTGCCCCTAAGTCTAGCAGTGCCTTTTCAAAGAAGTGCTTACCAACCTTGCAAGGAATGGTAAAACTACCTGGATCTTTCAGTTTAGGTGGTAATTTTCTTAATAATACCGCACTCACTTCTTCTGTCAAAGCCACATCCTCCTTAACCTGAAATGTTCTTTTGCGAGTACAACAGTCTTTCAAAAATTTGGCATAAGAAGGAATTTGTTTAATAGCATCGAGTAGGGGAATATTAATTTCTACCTTTTTGAGAGTTTCAAAGACGTCAAATAAATGTTGTTCTTTCTTTTTATTGACTAACCTTTGAGGGAATAGTGGTGGAACTGTCCCTACTTTTTCACTTACCTTACTTGAACCCAAAGCTTTTGATGGTTGTGTATCTAGTTTGTCTGTATGTGTTTCAACCATGTTGTCAATTATCTTACCATTTCTTAGGGTTGTGACTGCTTGGAGCTGTTCTTGACCTCTAGGGTTTGGTATGGTTTGTGAAGGGAGTTCTCCTGCCTTTCGTTCGCTTAACTCTTTTGCAATCTGACCAATTTGTGTTTCTAACTTCTGAATTGCTTGTCCTTGTTGGTTGCTTGTTTGATGTTGTTGTTGGAGCAATTGAAGAATGGTGGACTCAAAATCCAACTTCTTCTGTTCTGGGGCTGGTCGATCAAACCCACTTCCCATCTGAAAGTTTCGTGCATGTCCTTGTGCGATTTGATGCCCTTGATTATTTTGATTATTGCTCCATGAGAAGTTTGGATGATTCCTCCATCCTGGGTTATATGTGTTCGAGTATGGATTGTTCTTTGGTGGAAACACTCCTCGACCCACATAGTTCGCATGCTCCTGATCTGTGAAAGTAGACATGGGACATGTATCAGTTGTGTGATCTAAATGAGAACAAATTGCACACATTTCATTTGTTTGATTTTTAACTCCACCCATCGTCGACATTGCATTAACAAGCATATCAATTTTCTTATTCATGTTTGCCATTTCTAATTGAATGTTATTACTATTAACTCCCTGTTTTTTCGAAGGGCCCCTTCTTGTTGAGAATTGTTGGGAGTTCTCGCTGAGTTCTTCAAAAAGTTCAATGGCTTCTTCTCCACTTTTCCTCATCAAGATCCTGTTGCAAGCTGAATCCACAATTGCCTTATTAGTATCATTTAAACCTTCATAAAAAGCTTGTACCTGATCATCTTTAGGCATGTTGTGTGTTGGACACTTGAGAAGTTTGTTCTTGAAATCTTTCCATGCTTCGAAAAATAGGTCTCCATCCTTTTGTTGGAAGAGTTGAATCTCCCTTTTCAGCTGTTTGGTCTTTTGGGCTGGAAAGAATTCTTTTAAGAACTTTGTCGCCAATTGCTCCCATGAGTTTATTGATCCTGGTTCCAAAGAATTATACCATAGTTTAGCATTAAGTTTTAAGGAAAAAGGAAACAAAATTAACCTGATTTGTTCAGGGGTAAGCCCTTGGACGCTTTGTGTCCTGCAAAGATCGAAAAAATCTTGTAAATGGAGATGAGGCTCTTCATCAGGTCTGCCACTAAAATGTGGAACCATACTAAGTAACTGAGGAGATAGATGCATGTTCCCTGTGACATTGGGTTGATATGCAATGCAGGAGGGTTGTTCAATGTTCTTAGGCGTAAATTTATCCTGCATTGGTACACGATTGGGTATTTCTTCTGCCATGACTGCTGGTGACTGAGGTCTCTGAGCAGTCGACTGGGTCGTGTGGGCAGTCGACTGGTTGGTCGCAATCAGTCGACCTAATCTGTGCAAAGTGCGTACTGTTTCTGCGTCAATTGGTAGTAGCTCTGGACGAAGTGATCTCCTTCCGTGCATCCACCGAAAATCCTGTAACCTAAAAGAAAAATATATTAATAAAACTAAAAGAAAGAAAATAAAAACTTCCTACTGATTTGTAAGTTAAAATACTAAACAACCCCCGGCAACGGCGCCAAAAACTTGTTGTGCTAATCTAGCTACCTAAATAAATAGACTAACTAGACACAAATTATAAAACCTCGCAAGAGCACGAATCGTTTATAGAATCGTAGTAATAGTAAGGGTCGATCCCACAGAGATTGTAGACTTCAACTTACTAATCAATAAAACCAATAATAAAAATGAATAAAAGTTGTTGTAATATTCTAAAAGAACTAAAAGATTAAAACTAAGATGAGAGGTATTGAATCACAAATATCTCTTGAATAGTTGGGTTGTTGATCTCCACCAATAGTTAGTAATGCTAAGTTGCCTTCTGAATTTACTTCTAATTACTCATGTTTGTTCACTTCAAGGGCATGGTATCTACTCCTTAAAGTATTGTTTCCCTAAGCCAAGAATTAGGCATGGTATCTACTCTAATTCGTTTCTTCCCCTAAGTATTTTAGCATGGTATCTACTAAGTTATACTTAACAAAAGCATAAGAACAGTGGAAACGAACACACACTTAAAGTTCTAGAAATTGGTATCAGATCTAGATCCTTTAAGTTGATTGAACCAAGAATCCTAAAGATTCCCTTGTTACGAGTTACGAGCACGAGATACGGATCGTCTCAATATGCTCATATAACAGATTCAGATTTCTAACTCACAAACTTGATAATATCAGATTCTGTATGGCAGTCGACTGGCTCTCACCTTCAGTCGACTGTACTTATAACTCCTGAACAAGTTTGACTATTATCAATCTATATCAATTCAATTAGATTCAATCAATAAGTAAAATAGAAGGATTCAAAAGAACATAGCACTACATAACTACGGCTTCGATCTACCCAACTATGAAATTAGTTCCACATAATAATACTTTTATTGCTTAACAAGTTCAAATACATGATCAACATCACAGAATAAAGAGAGAAGAAATAAACTAATGGATTCTGGCAATAGAGTCGACTGGCTGTCACACAGTCGACTGCCTTCGAGTACTGGTTCTCCTCTTCCCCTTCTTCGATGATGATGGAATGAAGCACTGGTTGATGACTTGATGGTTGGGAATTCTGAAATTAAGTTGCGTCCAAGAGATAGATGCCTCCTCCTATAGATGATCTTTTCTGATATTTATAGAGTACCGCTGAGAATTAGGGTTTCCCCTTTTTTAGGGAAAAATCTTCTTGATTTGATGATTTATGTCTTTCTCTTTTCTTCTTTCCTTCCTTATCTGTTCACCACGTGCTTTTGCCAATTTCCAGTCTCTAGATTTGATTCGTTGCATAAGATCTGGATTTAAATAGATTTGAAATTAGATTTGGGTGAATCTTCGAATATCTTATCTGTTTACTCCGCCACAGACCAGTCGACTTATCTTCGAACCAGTCGACTGAGTCGAGACTCCTGAAGATTTCATAATTGATCAGACTAGTCGACTGTCCTTTGGGAGTGAGTCGACTGTGTCGAGAGTTGTGGAAAATCAGCTTCTCTTGTCCAGTCACCTGTGTTGGGGAACCAGTCGACTGATGCTTCTGTAATCTTCTGAGTTCATCCTTAAGATCCTGAATTTGCTTCGTTTCGCTGTCTTGAGCTGTTTCCTATGGAAAAGAGAAAATAAGATTTAAATACCACATATAGAGCTTTTAAATGTGCATTTATAATAAGATTATTGCTTCTAAATGTGAATATTCTTGTGTTCATCAGTGTTGCCACTGCTTGTTCCTTCCCTTTTAATTCTCTGCCTTTTTACCCTCAGTTTGTTTTGCTCTGTCCTATGTACCGCCTAAGCAAATTTCGAGGACGAAATTTTTGTGTAAGGTGAGTAGGATTTGTAACTCCTATTTTCCGTATCTGTATTTTTATTTTATTTATTATTATTTTTTTCTACTGTATTTTCATTGCTGGTATTCTTGTATTCAATTTGAGGTCCTATACTTTTGTTCCAGTTCGAATAAAAACATTCTTTGGTTTCAACTCAATTTCGGTGTCAGTATCTAATTCAATTGTATTGTTAGTTATGCACCTTTGTGTCGTTCTTATTGTAGAAATGGACTGTTCATTTCATCTATCTCTTTTTCCCCATTTTTAATGATTTTTGACCAAATCCCTAGTTGGATTCCCTTCAAACCCGATACCCAAATACCCATAAACCCAAACCCTAACCTTCTAACCCTAACCCTAGTTTTACTGTTTAAACCCCAAACCCACAGCAGCCGCTCTCCTTCTTCCTTCGACCAATGCCCAAACCCAGTCTCCATCCTCCTCGCCTTGCGACCCCTACACCTCGCTGCTTCACCTCCTTCCTCATCGCCCTATCGCCGCCTCGCCTTCGTCATCCCCGCAACCACCACAGAACCACCACCGCCATCACCCATTTCGCCATTGCTCGACCTCCACCATCCTTGCCTTCCACATCCCCAAACCCATCGTCGTTGTCCCCAGTCTCCTCACCTCGCCGTCACCTCCATCATTGACCTCTGTCGCAGTCTTCACCTCCGAACCACCCCCCGCTCATTGCTCCTCTGTTTCGAACACAAAAACAGAGCCACCACCAAACTCGATGCGCGCCACCCTTTCGCCGTCGTCGCCATCTTCGACTGCTCCCCAGTCGAACCCTGACCACGTCGCCGTCAGCTAGCCGCCGTCAGCTAGCAGCCGTCTCTGATCCTCCATTTCCTCTCCCGTTCGCTGCTGTCATGAGGAAGAAGACGAATAGCGACTGGTCGTCTTTGCTGTTCCGTGTTCGGCCACAGCGGATCCAATTCCGCTGTTCCTTATTCGGCTAGATCCGGTGCGAGGTCGCGTTTCGATTGGCCGATCCGCTGTTCGCTATTCTGCCGTGCCAGATCCGATCCCGCTGTCCTCTGTTCTGGCTAGATCTGGTGTGGAGGATTCACTAGTTGCTGTTGATTTCTCGTGCGTGCTTCGTACGTGCTTTTGGAAAATTTTTCCCGGAGTTTTTCGATCCCGTTTTCCTCAATTATCGGATCTAATCGCCCTCATCCAATAAAGGCAAGTATTCCTCTTGTACATATTTTTGTTCTAGTACAAGCGTTAATTTGAAAATATTGCAAATAGTTAGAAGTTGTGACTCCTCTTTGACTCGTCGTTGTTGATCAAATATTAATCCTCATAAATTTCATAATCTTAAGAGTCACAACAATTGTATTGTAATATATTACAACTACTTGGACTCATTTTATCCCCTAGACACATGAACTTTTGAAATTAAGAAACCCTAGATTTGTAGATATGTGTTGTATCTTGGATGTGATGATCTTGCACCCATTTGAGTTAAGAAATAGATGTTGCTTGCTAATTTGATAATTACTACGCCCGCATTTGTATCACACATTAATCTAGACTCATAACAACCAATTATCATGCAACTTATACATGAAAGACATTCACACTTGTTGCTGTCCTGAAACTTACTTGCTGTTTTGAACCCTTTAAAATCAGAATCTGCACCTAAGCCCTGAACAGTAAATGTAGCACTAGATGTCTAGATGTCGATAGCCTCCAGAATTTTTGAATTCTGAGTTACGGTCTAGGAGATATCACAATTTTACTGCAGCTGTGTCGGTAGTCGCAGATTTGCAAAACTGCTGCACTTTTTTAGTTTACAAATTATTTTAACTATGCTAACATTTAGTAGTTGCCTTGAAATTTTATATGCTATTTCTGGACACCTTAGAGAACATCCCCAAATTATCTCAGAATTAATTAACAATGTTTCAATACGGTTTCACATGTATAAACTCAAATTCACAAATTCTGCCTAAACACAATAGCTGTATAGTTTGCTGTTTTGGCACATGTTAAGACAACTTTTATGTACCTTAATTATATGCATTGGAACCGGACAGGAGTCTAGTTTCTAGATCTCTTAACGGATCCACATTTGCTATCTCGTAGCAACGGGAATCGCAGTTTTGGTACAACAACGTCGTGCTGTCCAGATTTGAGATTTTCGTTGTTCGTGATATTTTTATTTGTGTTGACCCTCGAATATGCTATATAAATATTTCAAACTTGTTCCATGTTCATGATTATAATTTCTTGACTTGTTTTGCACACTCTCATGCTTGCTTCATGTTAATAATAAATAACAAGTCGGGGTTTAAGGGAAAGACCATAGTAGTGGACAATATAGGTAAGTGTACTCGGAAGGGGGCCGTGTTTTCCATGAGTTTATGTTAAATGGAACTAAGTGCCACGTCATGGATGACAGGGGCCACCTCTAGAGCCTACGAGGGCCACCTCTAGAGCCCATTATAAGACTACATAATATATATTTGCGATCACATGGAACTAAGTGCCAAGTAGAACTAAGTACCACGTCATGGGTGACGGGGGCCACCTCTAGAGCCTACGGGGGCCACCTCTAGAGCCCATGGTTGATCACCTGCTTGATACCTGATACCTGAGTACACCGCCTTATAGACTCCATTACTAGGCCTAAACGAAATTGCATTGTCTGTAGCAACCATGTAGTAAAAAGATGGATATATGAAGTGCTACCTAGATAGTAATAACTACAAGACTTGAACATGATACCTGCTTACTCAATACTTGACTACATGATACATGAAACTTGATATATGAAATTTGAACTTGATTCTTGTTCACTTGATACTTGTACTTGACAACTTGACACTAGACTTGAAACTTGTTACCTGACACTTGTATTTGATGCCTGTCACTTGAGGTTAGATACCCCTACATGTTCACTTTTCACTTGCTCCACTATTAGTGTTTGTTATCCAGCCTGTTTACCTGAGTTGTCCTTCTTGCTAGCTAGTTCTTAGATTTCTACTACTTGTTGTATCCCTGTTACATTCTTGATTCCAATTTTTGTTCCATATTACTTGTACTCGTTTTTACTATTTGTGGTCCTAACTTGCACTAAGGGTATTTTCTCTTGTTTTCTCTACTTTTTCCTTTTTATATTTATTAAACAGACTTTGGAGACATGCTACCTGCTGGAATTGGTGAGCAGAGATTTTAGTCTTCAAGTGGAGAAAGGAATTGCTTAGATTATTTGTTTTCTTGAGTTATTTAAATTCTTGCTACTTAAGACTTGTAACGGGCTGATGTTCCCGAGTATTATATTTGATCCAGACTTGAAAACTATTTGAATATTATTATTTTTTTTTAATTATTTCTGTTGTTTAATAAATTATTCATGCATTCTTGGTTTTATATATATCTTGTTATATTCTTGTTGTGATGCTGAGTCGATCCTACAGCTTATGGATGATGTTAAAATCATTCGCTGAGCTTCTTCACGCGCTCGTATTTCATGTTTTGGAAGCGGGGCGTGACAATAGAGATTAATGATTCAATGTGATCTGTTTGAATGTGATGATCATGCTATGTCGATAATAATTTGTCACATCAATAGTAGAATTCCACCCTAAATATTGACTATGAGTTTCTGTAATTTTTACATCTAGGGAATAGAATTAGTTGTATCATGCATGACATAACTTTGACATCACTTTCACATCATCCCAAATTTCTTTTACCATTGCATGTCCACATTTGATTATAATAAAATATTACCAAACCAGGGTAAATAAGGATCGACTTGGTAGTGAACAATCGGAGACTGTACTCAGTAGGGCCCCTTGTTCTAGATTGATTATGGTTGTGAATGGAGGATTATTGATTGGGAAATATTGATTGTTAATTAATGATTATTGTGCTGAGTACATGATCTATTGAGTTCACCATCATAGTCTAAACGATCACTGTTTGCATGCACCGAACATGTGGTATGGGACGCAGTATTACGTGCATTAGATAGGATAATAAAATATTAATTATCCTAGGATTGACACTTGCATTCTTAATCATGATTATTGTTATTGATCTTGCATCATTGATTACAATTTCTGTTTAATGCATCATACATTCTAGACTTGATTCCATTATCAACTTTTGTTATTGTCTTTGATCTTTGACTTTGTTCTAGCCTACTATTTCTTGATATACCATATTTTTCTTGCTTCTTTGCTTTCGCTACTTGCTGTCCATGACTTGCTCTCACGGACATTACTTCTTTTATTTTAGACTCTGAGTTTGCAGGTGCAGAAGGAAGTTTGACTCAAGGATTTGGTGAGGAAACTTTCTGAAGATCGGAGCTAGACTATTAGACTATTATAGTCATATCATGTTATTTGCTTATCATATTGTTTTTATCATACTTTGTATTCCGGGCTTGTGTGTCCCCAAGTTTACTTTTTTCCAAATGTTGGATATTATATTGGTGAATTTATTTCATGATTATTTTGGAGCTTATTCTTTGTTTATGTGGTTATTCTTTCTTGCGTCGTTGTATTCTCTTGTATATTATTCAGTTAATCTGTTACAGCTATTGATGGTGTTCTTATCATTCGCTGGCCTTTGTTACGTGCTCGTTTTTCCGAATCTTGGAAAGCGGGACGTGACATCAAACGTGACACCAAATGTCAATTTTACTCTAGTGTGTTGGTACGGTGGAGAACTTATTTGCCAATGAATATAACAATCTTAAAATATAGGTGGGATGTCCAAACCCTATTTAAAAACAAATTTCGAAGATCACAAAATTGCCAAATTTAAATGTAAAAATATTATTCGTTAAAACTAATCCCTATACAGGTTACTAAAGTATTGTCAACAAATTTAAAATTTAGGAAAAAGAAGTCATCGGCCAATCTTGATGAAAACCTTCAATACAAAACCAATTACCAAATTAAATCTCAACCATACATATGTAAGTTAAAATTACATTGATCGTCTCCTAAAAGTCAAAGACGAAAATAGTGGATACTGTATGTGTAATTATATAAACTATTCCAAAATCAAACTCAAAGTTGTTTACGGTTTGAAGAAAAATACATGAACTATAAGAAATAAATGAAAAGATAAACTGAAAATCTAGACTACGTATACTACCTGTCCAAGCTAATTCAAATTTTAAAAAAAAAATTAACTAACACCTAAACTACCGATATAATTTAAGACCTTATCCATGGGAAACAACAGTCAAAAAAATAAAAAATTAAATTTAACTAACGTATTTACTTCATACGATCAAAGTTAGGAAGATGATTAATAAAACATGTACCAACCATCAATTGTTAGTAATGAATGAAAAGATGAAATAAGAAACAGAAAAATTATAAACAATATAAAATAAACAAATAAAGATAATGAAAGAAATTCGAAAGAGAGACATCCCAATGTCTTGAAAAGAAAAAAGAGACTGACGTGGAGACTACAAATCATAATGGAATCAATAAAATTCCTATGCAGTTGTTTCTCCATGAGCTAGTTTTTATTTTTCCTCCAAGAGACTGAAAAAGATATGAGACTTCTAAGAAAGATTTAAAAAGTAAGAGATTAAAATCGTCCATATAATTTCTTGGATAGAAAAATTCCAAAAGTTTCTCAAATAACAATTCAATACTATTTTTTTATCACCCTCACCATCATTAGCAATGCCACAATTACCTGTGTGACATGGACCTGACATTGGACATGAACTGATCCGATCCTAAATAGGTAGCATTAGGGTCCACTGATTTTGGATCCGACCGGACCTGACCCGTGGACCTGGTAGTAAATCAATAACTTAAATTTTAGTATAGTAGAACATGATAGTTGTATGTGTTTATAATATATATATATATATATCTATATATATATATATAGATAGATAGAGAGAGAGAGAGAGAGAGAGAGAGAGAGAGAGAGAGAGAGAGAGAGTGTGTTCCCTTCCATTGTGCACTCATGTGCACTCGGCCTTCCCGCCTTCGTATTAACGATCAGAACCGTTCACATTGATTTACACATATAAATTAGTCTAAATATGTAAAATCAAATCATTTGAAATTCATTTATCCATCCATCATGTGACTATAAAAAACAATGATTTGATTTTAGCAATACAATTTTGTAACACTTCAATAGATGGGTAAATGAATTTCAAATGATTTGATTTTACATATTTAGATTAATTTAGATATATAGATCAATATGAATGGTTCGGATCGTCAATACGAAGGCGGCGAGACCTAGTGCACACGGAGGCCTAGTGCACAACGGAAGGGGACTCTCTCTCCCATGCACATTGCTTCGCGAGCCGTTCGATCGCGCGATGAAGATCAAATGGTGGTGATTGTGTTTGGGTTATTCATCCCTTCGGTTGCGCACCACTCAGTTGCGCACCATATGTGCACTGCTCTGCGAGATGTTCGATCACGCGATCAAGATCGGACAATGGAGATTGTAATTGGGTCATTCATGGGCAATTTTTTCATATCCACTCATAACTCATGCCTCTCTCTCTCATCCTCTCGGTCCAAACCCAAATCTGATCCGATCGTAATGAAATCTCTAATCTCTTTTTCACCTCGAAACCCTAGCTCCACCTCAACTCTCCCCCGATACCCCTTTCCACCATCGAAACCCAAGTTCCCGACGCCCCTCTCTGCCGTCGAAGCTCCCGACATCCCCGACACTCCTCTCCCTAGCTCAAAATCCCCAAATTCTTTTCAACTCAAAACCTTAACTTCACCTCAGCTCTTCCCCGACGCCCTATCCACCGTCGAAGCCCCCGATGCCCCTGATGCCCCCGCCTCCCTTCCCCCTAAGCTCAAAATCCTCAAATCCTTCCCATTGCATCTTTCCACTCCCTCTTCACCTTGAAACCCTATCTCCAACTTAGTTCTCCCCCAACGCCCCTCTCCACCTAATTATCCGACTCAGGTTTGGGTTCTTCAAATAGCCACTGCCATTTAAGAATATTTGGGAGGGAAATGTTTGATTCTCATCCATGTGTTCAAAATTCTGTTCAATTTCTTGCTATTTTCTTTTGGTTGTTGTTCTTGTTCTTGTTCTTGTTGTCCTTCACTGGTTGTGTTTAAAAAGAATTTTTGAACTCTGTGACATTACTGGATATAAGTTGGTTTTTATTAAGTTATGCACTTGGAGAAGATAATACCATTTGCTGCTATAATTTGATATAATACTAAGTTGCTATAATTTGATATAATACCATTTTCTCTATGTGATAGCTTTCCGTTCCGCACGTCCATCATGCGCACCGCGTGTGAACAGCTCTGTAACACCCCACAAAATTGAGTTATGACAATTTTGCCCATGGGTGTTACGCAGATGTATTTTGTACTGTTATGGGTAATGTCCATAATGTATTTTAATATAAACATCATACGTATTTTGTATTTCATCTATTTATACATTTTCCGTATTCTCAAAATTAATTTTTATCCTATATTGAGCCAACTCAAATATTAATTTTAATCTTTGTGTTTTTACGTGTATTGCACGTGTTTTCAATACACGTGTTGATTACATATGTTTTACTGTTATGTGAAATATCCGTAACACTATTAAATTACATGTTCTGCATATTTTGTATTTTGACTGTTATTCGTTCTCTCAAATTTATTTTGTATTGATACGTGAATTGCACGTAAAATTTTATGCATATTTTTAATCCTAAAATTTTCGTGAGTCATGAGAATTTTTCTTCTCACTTTTTAAGTAAAATTTTGTGATTTGTTTTAATTAAACTCATTAGACCTAAATCCACTTTGAAGCCCACTAAAAATTAATTACAAATTGAGGCCCATGATTTTCTACACTTAAATGAATATTTAAAAATCTAGTACACTTGTCATGTGTAACACACACCGACATCTAAAAAAATTAACAAAGAGATTTGTAGGAGAAGTAGTGTAAACATGGGGTGCACGTGCTTTCTCACACTTGGACTATGTCAACCGGTTGCACTTGAATGGAGAGAGTGGGGTGTGTGAGTAGGAGTTAGTGGAGAGTTTAATTAGGTTAGTGGTTAGTTTATTAACCTCCCATTAATTAATTCTTTTAAATCCACCCCCCCCCCCCCCCCCATACACACATCCTACTTCTAACAGGAAAAAGACAAAATATAAAAAATAAAAATAAAAAATAAAAAAGTTCAAAAGAGGCAAAAGGGATGTTCTTGCCAACAGAAGTGCTGCTGGGGATTTTTTTTTGGAGCACGGTTTTTGAGGATGAAGAGTGGAGGGCTTTTAGGAGTTTTATTTTCTTGTAAAAATCTTCTAATATGTGAGTGTTCTTATTACCTTCTAATTTTGTAGATTGTGTGTGCTTAATTTTACCGTGAGTAGTTGCTAAATTTAGTTTGATGTTGATTGTGCAAGTAATTTAGAATGTTGATTGTGCATTATTAGTATAATTAATATGTGATTGAGTAGATGCTTTTGACTTCCAATATGTTAATAAATGTTCATATTAGATGTGAAAGCAGAAATTAAGGAGTTTTATGTGGGGAGAGATCTCATAGAAATCTAATTAGTGCATGCTAAATTGATCATGTAATAGACAAATTGGAGTAATGTATGTGTAGTAGTTTTTATAAATTATTGGATGGTGAGAATTTTATAAAAGGAATCTATTGGTATTAAATGCATTATAATAGTGTAACATTTATCAAGAATCTAGTCGGATAAGGGGTAAAACTTTATACAATTCAAATTGTTGAAAAATGAGCACATCATACAAATTTGGAGTCAGATTTCATTATAGAGAATAAATAAGTATAAGATTTTATTATGTGCTAACACACATAATTTTGGAAAAATTAAATTCTGGAAGTGAATAGAGATGATAATACAAAGCAAATTAGAAATCAACAAATTTGTTAAAAGAGGTTTAGAAACAGAGAATTGAAAGAAAAGGATTTTTACACATATAATCAGAAAAGAGTTTGGGCATAGTGGTTAGCGCGCGCGGTGAGAGAGCCATCTTGGTTCGAAACTTGGAGAGGCTCTGCCTTTTTTTCAGATTTTTTGGAATAAAATGAATCACGGTAGATAAAGTATATAAGGAAATGGAGGGGTTTTTCATCACTAAAGTGAACTGCCCTGTTGGTTGGGCTTGCGGTTGGCTGGATAGTCTCGGGTTCGATCCCGGCCATACATAAATATCATTTTTATTTATTTTAATGGTGGTTTTTCATGTTATAAAATTTGGGAAAAAATATAATAATATTCTAAAAAAATCATTGAACTTTAGAAATGAATCCACATTATTTTTAAGATATATTTTGGGAATTAGAGGTGATTTTCACATTAAATAATGTATTTGAGAAAATTTTGAATTCAAATTAAAAGGAAATTGTA
The DNA here is from genome assembly GCA_017893485.1 of Hemerocallis citrina. NCBI lineage: Eukaryota > Viridiplantae > Streptophyta > Magnoliopsida > Asparagales > Asphodelaceae > Hemerocallis > Hemerocallis citrina. The sequence goes on from CM030359.1 coordinate 164,496,143, forward strand.
CATGATTAAAAATATTTATGAGTTGGTTGTAGAATATAAATTTAGACACATTTTTGTGAGGAATTACATGGATATTAATCCATTGAATTAAGAAAATGATTAGGGTGGATTATAATGGAATAAGAATATAATTATGAGATTAGAATACGGAAGAGCTAGTCATTTTAACCTAAAACAATTTTGTTTTAAGAAATGTATTTAGAATATAGAAATGCACGACAAGGTTCTATTAACTAAAAAGACATTGAATATTGTTAAAGTGAATAGTTTGGCGTTATCTACAAGGATTTTAATTGATTCAATCGTCATTGAATGTTGAAGTTGGTTACTTCATGGTTGATGAACCTAAGGAAAATGAATAAAGAAAAAATTATGAATAATGAACGAGTTATCTATGATTATGTTAGACATAACTTTTGTGGTCTCTTTTGAGATGGTTGTTTGTTCTAGAGTCAGCGGGACCCAGAATACCGACAGTTGTGATATATGGAATTTGATAAGTAACCTGTCACGCCCCGCTTCGCGTAACGAAGGCCCAGCGAATGATTATACATCATCCATAAGCTGTAACAGATCAACTCAACAATATACAAGAAAATACAACCTCGCAGAAAGAATATAATCACATAAACAAAGAATAAACTCCAAAATAATCATGAAATAATTCACCAAATAATAATTGAACATCTGGGATAAAACAAACTTCAGGGTCATAAAAGCCCAAGAATACAAAGTTTGATAAAAGCAATACAATAAGCAAATAATAAGAGATAGCTAAGTAGTCTAATAGTCCAGCTCCGATCTTCAAAGAGTTTGCTCACCAATTTCTTCTGGTATTGCTCCTTCGGTACTTGTAAATTCTTGATCTAAAAAGAAGAAAAGAGTGCCCTTAGATCAAGTCGTGGGCAGCAAGTAGAGAAAACAGAGGATAAAGGAAAGCATGTATATCAACAAAAAGGGACAAGATTAAAGTCAAAGAACAAAGCAAAGAGCAGGCAATAATATCAAAGGTTTACAATTAATCATACATCTAATGAGTGATGTCAAGTCAAGTTCAATACAGGATCAAGTATGCAGGTTATTAATCATTTTATTAGCCTATCTAGTGCACGTACTACTGTATCCCATACTACAGGTTCGGTGTAAGCACACAGTGAAGGTTTTAGACTGATGGTGAATTCACGAAGCGTGTACTCGGCGTCGATAACGATAGTTTTATAATCAATAGTTAACAATAAATAATTAACAATCAATAATTCTCCTTCAATGACAATATTTTTCCTCCTTCCATAATAATACAATATAACGATAAGGCCTTGCCGAGTACATTTTTTGATCGTTCACTACCAAGTCCTATCCATAATACCCCGGCTTATTATTAGTTTATTTTCATCCTATGTGAGCATGCAAGAGGGTGTTAATGTTGTATGATACTAAGTGTGTCTAATTCCATGCGTTACAGACAAATCATGAAGCAAACACATCAAATAAGCACAATCACATAATCAGGACAACATGACCATACTGTACTAAAATATGGATTACCATTACTACAAAATAGCAAATCTGGATCCGTCAGAAGTTTTAGAACGTAGACTTACACACAGTTCCAGCAAATATAAATAAGGCATATAAAAGATACAGAAACTAGGGTGATAGGGTGAAAGCTCTATTCTATTCAGGTTTTATGTTCAGGCAACATGCAGTAGGTTGTTTTCATCTATTTGTTTCAGGTCAGAGAACTCATCAAATAAATCTATAAAAATTCTGGGTGATTCCTACATGTGTCTAGGTTCCGCTAGATTTATTTCAGGTTTTTCTTTTACTGTTAACATGGTCAATTAAATTAAGAAACAGCAGGATACGCATGCATTTGTGAATCTGAAATTCTTGACACAGCTTACTAAAATGATAATTTCTAACAGATTACACATCGGAATTCAAATCCGCAAAAAGAGCAGTAAACTAGACATCTGAGGCTAAATTTCATGTTCAGAAAGTTATTTCAAAATATGACAGTAACATGGCCGAAAATCTGATTCAAAAAGAGACAACTAGTAGTCCAAATTTTATTTTAACAGAAAAGGGGCAATAAATAAATCATGCAATCATATATTTCATGCAAATTGGTAATCAAAATGATCCTAGGTGTCAACATGCATATTTCTTTGTTTAAGATGCAATTTCGCAGGCATGGTATTAATTCATCAATCAAATTCAATCCAACACATTCAATTTAACATGTCCAATCTATCAAACAATCCTATGCATGGGTCTAGTTGTTTTCGTGTAATGTGCATATGCATGAAATAATAGGGACTAGGTTTTAGATCAAAGAGAACGACACGATGTTAAGAGTACATCGGGTTAGCTCGTGTAAACCCTCGATAAATTTAACAGAATTGTCAAATACAGCATGATAAGAAAAAGGACGGGATCTACTTGCCGAGATCAAAGAAATCTTGAACAAAATAAAATACCAGTTCAAGAAGAGACTTGCCTGTTAAATTGCATATTCGAATAATATAGAATAACGGGTTTAGAATCCCGGACGACGATCCAGAACATTGCGAGACACGTGGCAAAACACCAGACGGAGAAACTCCAAAACCACAACCAAACAGCAATAGCAACTCCACACCGGATTAGGCACAAAATAGCAAACGGCCACACCGGATCCGCTGCGCCCAGAACACCAAACAGCGAATCCCACCACTCCCATTTCGTCTCCTTCTTCCCTTCGACAGAGAAAGAGAGTGAGAGAGTGAGAGAGCGGGGACGACGGCGACGGCTGGCTGCACTCGGGACGACGGCGATGACACCACGCAAGGCGGCAGCACTGACAATAGCGGCACTGCGGTTGGGAAGCGACGGCAATGGCAAGACTTCGACGAGAGCGGACCCTGTTTTCGCTCGAAAACAAGGGAAAACGACGGTGGGGTGCGCTTGGGGCTTGGACGACGATGAAGAGGATGGAGGGGATCTGCGGTGGATGAAGGGGGTGCACAGAGAGGATAGACGAGGCAATGGACGATGAAGATGGCGATGGATGACGGCGGCGACGCAATGGGTAATGGGTTGCGGTGGAGTCTTGGGCGAGGACAAGGATGATGACGGGGCAACGGGGATGAGGTGATGAGGAGGGGGAGAGGTTGATGAGGGGAAGGCGATGACGAGGGTGGTGGTCGGAGAACGGGAGAGGCGGCGGCTATGGGTTGAAGGAACGAAAAGGGAAAGAGAGCGGGACAGGGATGCACAGTAACGGTGATTAAAAATAGGATTAAGGGGGGGTTAATGACAGCTAGGGTGAGGTTAAAATAGAATTAGGGTTGGATTAGGGTTTAATAAAAGATTAGAGTATTTATAGGAGAAAGAGAGATATTGGGTTATTGGGTATTTGGGTATAGATCCAATAAATGAAAATACATTGTACATGAATATAATTGATCAATGTAAACCCAAACACAAGAATAAGATATCTGATAAAATATAATTTATAACAAAAATACAATTTCTATCACATTACATAATTTATTTGAAACAAATTAAAAACACAAATATTAAATAAGAAGGGATTGGTTTTAATAATCAATAATAATAATAATAGATAACCATATTAACAATAAGAATAGAAATAATAACCATGACAACAAAAAAAATAATACTAATAATAACATCAATAATAATAATAATGATAATAAAAATACTAACAATAATAATAGCAATCATCGGGATATTATCAATATATAAAAATAGGAATTTTGTTGAAATAGTCCAAATAGTAATAATATTTCTGGTTTGAGTTTAAATTTGAATAGTTGATCAAGTAGAAATGGAAACAAAGTTTATTCAAAATAATTATAATTATTGTTTAGAAAAATGCTTTAACAAAGAAACTCAAAACGATTTTAACAATAACAATTAATAAATATCGAGATACAGAAAAATACTCAGGAAAATACACATTTGCGGAAATGGGGGTTACATAACCAGTGTGGGTTGACTTTCTCTTGAGGAGTGGCCAATGTGGGCTAAATTTCTCAGTGTTTTGTTTAAGCCCGGTGGGTAAGCGAACTCTAGGTCTTAATAACTATAATTAAACCTAAGGACAGATACTTGTTGGAGATATGACAGAAATAACGACGAACATGTCTGGTAAAGAATGCGCAGTTTCTAGGGGTTCGAGCTGGAGGAATACACCCGGTATAGCCATGTATATGGGCTAGGGGTATGTCTGTCTATCATCAAAAAGACCGGTAAAGAGATTACAGTTCCTAGGAATGTTCTGGATGGACAGGATACGCCCGGTAAATCCACTGAGATGGACTAGGGTAGGCCTGGTTCGTAGTTGCGGGAGATCAACTTGCTAGGGTTCGTGGCTGAGGATACGCCCAGTAAATCCACTAAGGTTGGCTAGGGGTAGGTTAATAAGGTCCAATATCCTGGGGGTGCTACTCCTCGGTGACTACGCGTTGGACTATATTCATTGAGTTAGGTTGCATGGTGTGGGTTGTAAACCCTATAATGAGGAGTATGTTAAGAGCTTGCCCTCGGACCTATGTAGTATGAGATGCATAGAATCCGAACAAGTATGCATTAGTGTCATCGTAGTGTAATGTCTGTATTAGGCATTAAATCATATCATATACTGACATGTTTCGGATAGTCACATTTTCTCTTTCTGCATTCAAGTTAGTGATTGCTAAGTTAATGAGATCGCTGTATTATAACATTGCGTCAGTTGTATGCAACAGACGTGCCCACAGTTTTCTAGTTGTAGGATTTGACTTGGCATAGACTTAAAGTCACCAAGATGAGATGTTACAAGATTGAAGAATTCTTATTCTTGTAAATCGTATTGTATTCATTTTAATTCTGTTGTACTGTTGTAAAGAATATGTTGTAATAAAAAAGTTTTAAATTCTTTGTAAATTTGTATGTATTACCTGTGTTTGAAATTCAGGGCATCACAAATGGTATCAGAGCCGACTTCAATGAGTGGTACAAAATTATAAGGACGACACATTAGGGTGGACATTAAAGTGTGAGTGTCAGTTTGGAGTCATGAATGATGAAGTTATTGAACTTGCATTCATGATACACCCCTATTATACAATTGATGTGATATTGTATACGAGCCCACTTTCCATTGGTATCATGAGGGTTATGGTTGGTTTGAACCTACATTCATGATACTTTGTACATAGACTGAATTTTCTCTTTAATTTTTCTTCGTGAATTTTCTCGTAGTGCTTTTCATCTTTAATGTTAAATATTTTTTAGAATTATATTCTTATACTATTAATTCACTTTGATATTTATTATTTTATCTACACTCCTTTGTCTTTTAATTTTGTCTTACATATTTTTCAGTCTTAAAATTTTGTATTTCATTATTTTATGCGCTTTTATGTATACCCATTTATTTTGCTATTATTTTTACGTATTTTATTTTGTTTTAAATGATCACTTATTAAATTATTATTGCACCTATTATTTTCTTTTATTATTACCTCTATTATATTTTTAAAATTTTGATTTTTGCTTATGTACATTTATTTTATATGCTTTGATTTCACAATACTATGTTTTCCATTATTTTATGTTGTCTTATTTATTTTAGTATATTTTAACATGATTGTAATATTTTTACTTATATAAATGCAATATACCTCCACACAATAAGATTCCATTTTATTACTATTTTGTTATTACTTATTATTTTCTACCTTTTGTTATATTTACTTCTCACTATTGATAGCCACTTATTAATTTTGTAGCATTTTATTTCTCTAATATAATACATACACTCACTATTTATATTTTATCTTTATTTCAATTTTTATTATCTTTACATTCTTGGTTACTAGATATGCTTTCTATTGATTTCCATATCATATATTTCAACATACTTACTATACATATTATTTTTATATTTATCTAATTACTACATTACTATATATATATATATATATATATATATTACTATATATATATATATATATATTATTATATATATAATTATAATTATTTATGTTTATTATCCTAATTTACAACACAACATAATTATTGTTCTCATTTTTATTTTCAGCTCATACATATACTTTATACTATTTTTGTCTTAATGTTATAAATCATTTTCATTACTACTAATTTTATATGTACGATATTTAAAACCCATACTTTTTATTCTTGTAATTTCCTACTTCATTCCCTACTTTTCTTCCTATATCACAACATTTCAAAAAAAACATAACATCATACTTTATTAAATATCCAATATCCAAGTACATATGGAAGATTGCATCAATCCACTTTGGTGCAACCTGATGTCGAGAGGGAAAATCTGCAACTACACATCAATGGAGGCAAACTTTAACTGGATGTCGATGAGGCAAAATCAGCAACTGAATGTCCAGAAGGCAAACTGCAACCAGATGTCGTAGAAGCAAATCTGCAACTTGATGTCAAGGAGGCAAACCTGCAGTTGGACACCAACAAGGCGAACCCATAACAAAAGATATTTTTCTACTTTAATAAACCCCACTTTTATTTATATATATATATTACTTACCCCTATTCCATTTTTGTAATATTTTACATCATTTTATAATGTTTTGCAACTTAGCATATACTACTTAACCTTTATTATTATATACACGTTTAATTAATTATCTTATTATTCATATTTGCTTCTATATCTATTATATATGTGTTATTATTATTTTAAAAAAAAAATTTCAAATCTATATTACGGGTTACTATTAATTATTTTATTACTTTTGTATCTTTATACAATTTCATTTTTATATTTCATTACTAACTTATCTTCTATTTGTTTGCTACTCATATAATATGATTATTTTTTATTTACTATTTATATTTTATTTATGTGAAATTAATATTATATATTATTTCAATAATGTCTTATTACTTTTACTTTTTGTTTTTCCGATTGCTTATAGATTTCATATTTATAATATTGTTGCCTTTATGATTAATTATAATACTATATGCTAGTTTCTTGCTCTACTTGACAATTTGAAAATATTTCAATGTATACAACCAGTATTCTATATATTTAAATTTTAAATAGTATATACAGCTATTCTATTTACTTTACGAATCATTTTATGATATTAACTTGATATACGAAAATTACTTTTATCTTATATTGTTTATACTTTTAACTAAATTTCATGCTCGTATATTTTTCAAACTTTTTATCCAATATTCTTCTCTTGAATTGCTGCTTCATTTTTACCTCGTAGTATATACTACTAGTTTAGTTTATGCTTTAAACCATTTAATCCTTCCCGTTTTCCTTTAATTAACTTCTCCTTCCGTAATTTTTTTTTCAAATTTCTATAACTACTGCGAACTACTTTAATTTTTTTTATGATTCTCTCAATTATTTATCGATTTTATTTATGTCTCAATATTTTGTTATCCTACTGCTCTCTTTATTATCGTTACTTTTAGCTACCTAATATTCCTTTACGCTCTTGATCTATTTTCAAAAATTTTCCTACTGCATTATAATTTATCTATATTATCCCACTGTTTTTTTATTCTTTGCACTTACACTCTTCTTTTCCTTCTTATTTATTTCCATACTTCCATTGTATTTCATTTTATTTTACTCTTTTATACTACTTTTTATGGCTTTTATTATTTTGTTTACTATACTTGTTTTGAAGCACCTGTACATTACTATGATTTTCTTATTTCTCTCCAATTACTTTATTTCCAAATTTTGATGACTTTATTTATATTTTGCTTTTATTGTATTTTCCAGTATTCTATCTAATATTACTTTGTATGAGAATTTCTTCCATCTATATTATCTTTCATCGTCACATTTCTCGCTAAGCTATTTTCTAGTTTTTCTAATAATTTCATGTTTTGTTCCATTAACTTTGATGCTCATAAGTTTTCTTGTATAAGTTTGCTTTGTTTCTCACATTATATATTTTTATACTACATTTATTATCTTAGTATTGACAACTTTTCTATATACAATAATAAAATTTTCCTTGGTGTGTACAAGATATAATTTTTACCCTAGTAAGTTCTGAGGACAGAACTGGTCTAAGGGGGAGAGACTGTAACACCCCGAAAAATCAAGTTATGACAATTTTGTCCACCGGTGTTACGCACATATATTTTGTACTGTTACGGGTAATGTCCGTAACGTATTTTAATATAAACATCATACATATTTTGTATTTCAAATATTTATACATTTTCGTCTTCTCAAAATTCATTTTATCCTATTTTGAGCCAACTCAAATCTAAAAATCTTTTTGTTTTTACGTGTATTGCATGTGCTTTCAATACATGTTTCGAATACGTATGTTTTACTGTTACGTAAAATATCCGTAACACTATTAATATACATGTTCCGCGCATTTTGTATTTTGACTGTTTTTCATTCTCTCAAATTTATTTTGTATTGATACATGCATTGCACGTAAAATTTTATGCACATTTTGTACCTAAAATTTTCGCGAGTCATAGAAATTTTTCTCTCACTTTTTTTAATCAATTTTTTTTATTTGTTTTAATTAAATCCATTAGGCCTTAATTCACTTTGAAGCCCACTTTAATTACAAATTGAGGCCCACGAATTTTCTACACTTAAATGAACATTTAAAAATCTAGTACACTTGTCATGTGTAACAGACACCTACATCTAAATTAATATAAAAAAAATTAATAAAAAGATTTGTATGAGAAGTAGTGTGCACATAGGGTGCACGTGCACGCGCTTTCTCACCCTTAGACTTTGTCAACCCGCTGCACTTGAATGGAGAAAGTGGGGGGTGTGAGTAGGAGTTAGTGGAGAGTTTAATTAGGTTAGTGGTTAGTTAATTAACCTCCAATTAATTAATCCTTTTAAACCCCCCACCATACTTCTAAAGGGAAAAAGACAAAATGAAAAGAAAAAAAATCAAAAGGGATGTTCTTGTTGACCGAAGTGCTGCTGGGGATTTTTTTTTCTTTTGGAGCATGGTTTTCGAGGAGGAGGAGGAGTGGAAGGCTATTAGGAGTTTTATTTGCTTGGAAAAAACTTCTAATAGGTGAGTGTTCTTATTACCTTCTAATTTTATAGATTGTGTGTGCTTAATTTTACCATGAGTAGTTGCTAAATTTAGTTTGATGTTGATTGTGCAAGTAATCTACAATGTAGATTGTGCATTATTAGTATAATTAATGTGGATTGAGTAGATGTTTTTGAGTTCCAATATGTTAATAAATGTTTATGTTAAATGTGTAAGTAGAAATTAATGAGTTTTATGTGGGGAGAGATCTCCTAGAAATCTAATTAGTGCATGCTAAATTGATCATTTAGTAAACAAATTGGAGTAATGTATGTGTAGTAGTTTTTATAAATTCTTAGATGGTGAGAATTTTATAAAAGGAATCCATTGGAATTAAATGCATTATAATAGTGTAACATTTATCAAGAACCTAGTTGGACAAGGGTAAAACTTTATACAATTCAAATTGTAGAAAAATGAGCACATCATACAAATTTGGAGTCAAATTTCTTTATAGAGAATAAACAAGTATAAGATTTTATTTTGTGCTAACACACATAATTTTGGAAAAATTAAATTCTGAAAGTGATTAGAGATGATAATACAAAGCAAATTAGAAATCAACAAATTTGTTTAAAGGGGTTTAGAAACAGAGAATTGAAAGGAAAGGATTTTTACACATATATAATCAGAAAAGAGTTTGGGCATAGCGGTTAGCGCGTGCGGTGAGAGAGCCATCTTGGTTCGAAACTTGGAGAGGCTCTGCCTTTCTTCAGATTCTTTTGGAATTAAATGAATCACAGTAGATAAAGTATATAAGGAACTGGAGGGTTTTTTCATCACTAAAGTGAATTGGCCTGTTGGTTGGGCTTGCGGATGGCTGGATGGTCTCGGGTTCGATCCCGGCCATACACAAATATCATTTTTATTTATTTTAATGGTGGTTTTTCATGTTATAATATTTGGGGGGAAATGTAATAATATTCTTAAAAAATCATTGAAACTTTAGAAATAATTTCACATTATTTTAAAGATATATTTTGGGAATTAGAGGTGATTTTCACATTAAATAATGTATTAGAGAAAATTTTGAATTCAAATTAAAAGGAAATTGTACATGATTAAAAATATTTAATAGTTGGTTGTAGAATATAAATTTAGACACATTTTTATGAGGAATCACATGTAGTACCCCGTATTTTTAAATATTATTTTTAAGGATTTATAAATGAATTAAAATGATTTTTTGAGATTTAATAAACATTTTTCTGAAGATTTATCTTTTTACACGTGCAAAACACGTGCAAGTATTTACTTGGGAAGTGCAAAAGCAAAAATTTATTTTATGGAAAATCATCATTTATTATTTGGAATTTATTTGCATTTTTTCTAGACTTTTCTGATATTAATTGGACCTATTTGCAAATATTACGAAAAAGAAGGATATTTTTGCAAGATTGTCATTTTGAGAGATGAAAGTGCAAAACTATTTTCTGGACTTTTCAAACAGTGCCGACTGGAAATAAAGTGTTTATTTTATTTTTTAAATCTCAATTTAATTTTTTTTAATCAAGTTTCTAAGTATAGGGATCTATTTGTGTAAAGTTATATTTTAAAGGGGTTATTTTGCAAATGTGTTTAAAACCCTAATTTTTCTATTCCGACCTATTTAAAAGAAAAAGTGGAGTGCAGCCGTCTTTCGCTGCACAACACAAAGGTTTTATTGTTTCTTGGAGAATTAAGGAGGTGATCTTGGATTTCGCGAAAAAGAAGGGGGGCTTCGCTTATTCTCCATTAATTCGGTTGGACTTCTTGATTGTGGTGAGTGACTTGTTTTGTTTCATTTCGTTTTATGTATGTTGTATGTGGTATTTTATCTACTAGAAAGCATGTTAGGGTTTGAGCATGAATATGTACATGATGGATTTGATGGATTGATGAATTAAAATTAGATCTAGTGAAACCCTAGTTGTTTATGAATTAAATTGTATGTGGGTAATTCGAGATTGATGAGCAACCTATTGGAGATCAAGGGTAGGCTATTTCTTTTGGATTAATGTTGGATTTATTGAACATGGTGGATATTTTTATGCATAAACCTAATAAAGATGAGACTTTTATTACTTTTGAGTATTGGTTGAATGAAATTTGATATGGTGATGTTATAAATGGATTATGGTTGTGAGTTATAGTGGTAACTCAGTTTTGAGAAATTTGAATGGAAAAGTATGAATCAATAGATCATGTCATGGAAATCGAAATTGGGAATTTAGTTGAGTTTGAGGAAATATATCCAAATTGGGGATTTTCTATTTAGATATTGATATGGTTCGAATCTAAATACGAAGCTATTTCAATGAACAATTAATTTTTAAGAAACTCCATTTTTGATTTTATGCACAATTTATGTTTTATTTGAAAGAAATTAACAAATCGCTATTTTTATAAATTCAAGTAGTTTTGATTTAGTTTTTATAGGACTATTATATATCCTACAAATTGTATTTGATCATATAAGAAATATGCTTTTTGTAGAAATCGTTTTCATAGAGTAAAACTATGTATCGGTTCAAATATGCACAACCAAAATCTGTAGTCTGCAGGTCGACAATCGACTGGTGTGACTTTACAGTCGACCTTCGCGATCCGGCTGCTGTGATTTCTAATTTTTCTTAAAATTTCGTTCTGGACAGTCGACTGATGACTTTCTTACTGTTGATTGCTATACTTAGAATTATTTTCTTAAAGGTATTGGATTTTTCTCTGGACAGTGGACCTATGACCTTTTACAGTCGACATATAATACTTAGAATTATTTTCTCAAAGCTGTTGGATTTCTCTCTGGACAGTCGACCTATGCTTGTCCATAGTCGACTGATAATGATGTATCTTTATATCTTTGAATGTTCTTTTAAATGAATTATTCTCTAAATGTTTTTAATCTATAACTTACTATCTATACTTTATCTCCTACTGAACATATGTGTACAAGTGGTTTAACTGAGCAATTTATATCGGAAGATTAGTTTGGATATTGGGTGTGAGTCTATAGAGGGTGTGTGTGACCCTAGTATACCGGCAGTTGAGATATTTATGTTTGGGCCTGTTGAGGTAATTTTTGTTGATCAGTTGTTGAGTTAAGTCCGGTGGGGTACACCAACTCTAGGAGATTCGTAAAATAATTAAATAACCTAAATGATAAGGACAGGCACTAGTGGTGATATGATGAACGATAATATGGGTTATGGACCTCAGTATGGCTTGCGGTGTGAGATAATCCCCAGAATTATCCAGGTGTGAGTGAAATATTCTCCGGAATTACCTGTGGTGTGGGATTGATCTCCAGAATTATCGGAGTCGAGGCGAAGCACATGTGGTATTCGTGTGATGAGGTGTCATCACTTGCGGTGTGGGATATTCTCGAAGATTTCCAGGTGTGAGTGAAATAGTCTCCAAAATTATCTGTGGATAGAGATTGACCTCCGGAATTATCAGGGCATGGGCTAATACTCACAGTTTATCTTTATCTCGTAGTAGTCATCGTGTTAGGATTAGTTGCATGGCGGGAGATTAAACCCTATAAAGTGGAGATGTTAAGGGCTTGCACTGGACCTATATAGAGTGGGATGCATAGACTCGGACAAGTACGTATTAAAGAGTCAGCATATAGAATTGTGTTTTCTTGATTTGGTTTCATGCATATGGTTTCCTGTTTTCTACACTTGACACTTTGTCTAGCTTCACTTGTTGTGTTTTCGCGTTTCGTGATTTTCCTATATTCATTTACTCCTGTCTATTTTTTGTTGTTGATAAATCCATGCTTTACTAATGTTGTTTATTTTTATGTCACTCACACCTTTATGGCTGATCCCTTTAGTTTTAGGGGTTAGGGTTATCTCTAGCCTCATGTTTTACAGGTGATTACTTGTAGCTTGGATTTTGGATGCATGAGTTAAAGTGGTGTAATGGATTATGTATTGTTGTAAAAGAAAGTCTTGTAAAGAAAAGAGAATTATGATTTAAGGTGTATTGTATTCCGCTGTGTTATGTAAAGATTAATGTAATGAAAGTTGAAAATTTTTATTGGTGTTCGACTGTGTTTAGTATTACATTTGAAGTTGATGCTAGAAATTGTGCGACGTATTTCGAATATATTATATTGGAAATTTGGGACGCTACAGAGATTGGTATCAGAGCATGCTTCAATAGTAATAATAATCAGGGTATAAAAAATAACCTAGGTGTGGACACTAGAGCGTGAGTACCTAGGTGTGGACATTAGAGAGTGAGTATCACATAGAACTAAAACATGATGGTTTTACTTTTGGGGTATGGTTACGGTTTTGCCAAAGGGTATTGATGTGAATATGAATTGTGTTGTGGTGCTCTAACTCTCCCCTTATTTTGCAGTATTCAGAATGGTTGGACCCAGAACCAGGAATGGTAACAATGGTGATGGAGCTAGAAGTTTCCAAGGAACAGGAGTTGATCTCGAGGCCGAATTTGCCAGGGTGTATCAGACTTTGAATGCACTAATGACAGCTAATTTGGTACAGAATCAGAACCAGAATTAAAATCATGGGACTGGACCAGGGTTTGTTAACGCTGATCCCATCAAGTAGATTGAGTCCTTCAAGAGGATGAGGCCGCCCGTGTTTGAGGGGCAGTCTGATCCAAATGAGGCTGATGATTGAATTAGACGGATGGAGACAATCTTCCAGCTCTCAGTCGGCAGCTAACAAGGTGAAGTTGGCCACTATGCAGTTGGAAAAGGATGCTGGTGTTTAGTGGCAAACGGTAAAGAGGACTTTGGGGGACCAGCAAATGACTTGGGAGGATTTTCTGGAAAAATTCAGGGATCGTTTCTTTCCCCTAGATATTCAAGAGAAGAAGGCCAAGAAGTTTGAACAGGGCTTGAAGCTAAACTTGAGGTCGAGAATGATTCCGTTTGGCATAAGGAGGTTCGATAAGCTGGTCAGGAGAGCAGCTATGACAGAGGAAGACACGGACCAGTTCCAGAAGAAACAAGAGACCTGAAACAGGAATAAGAGACCAGCATCAGGTCAGAGTGGGAAGGGATTCCCAGCAAAGCAAGTCAAGCTCAGTGGTCCAGTGCAGAAGGCACCTGCAACTCAGGAAGTGACTTATTACTACTGCAAGGAGGCAGGTCATTACAGGTCAGCGTGTCCTAAGTTGGCGAAGCAGACTTGTTTCTAGTGTGGGCATGCGGGACATTCTAAGCCTCATTGTCCACAGTTGAGGAAGGATGGTCCAGATGGAGGTAAATTCCAAAGGCAAGGGCGAGTGTTCGCATTAACCGAGGAAGATGTGGGTAACTCGGAAGATGTGATCCAGGGTATGCAAGAGTTTTGATTTGATTTTTATTTCAATGTAATAAGTAAAACTTTTATTTTAAGAATAATTGAAGATTGAGTATCATTCTTCATGTAACAGGGATTGTTTGGGTTAATGGAATTAAGGCAAAAGTTTTATTTGATACTGGTTCTTCGCATACTTTTGTGTCGCCCAATTTTGCAAAGGTCTTAGGTGTGGAGCCTAAGTTATTTCCAGGCAAGGTTTTGTCGGTGGCAACGCCGTCAGGTGAAGAATTGATTGTTGATCGATATTACGAGGGCTGTGATATCGAGATTGGCGGGAGATTATTCGGCATTGATCTGATTGAGCTACAAGTCTTAGGAGTGGATGTGATCGTGGGTATTAATTGGATGGCAATATATGATGCCACAATTGAATGCAAGCAGAAAGAGGTGTTAGTGTAAGCACCAGGTGGTCCCACAGTGACTTTCCAAGGGAAGAAGAAAGTTCCGAAGGTGGCTACAATGATATCCAAGATGGCAATTCCAGAAGCAGTCAAAGGCATTCCGGTTGTCAGAGATTTTTCTAAGGTGTTCTTGGAAGATTTGCCAGGATTACCACCGCAGAGAGATGTGGAGTGCTTCGATTTCTATGGCTCCATACAGGATGACACCTGTAGAGCAAGACGAAGTGAAGAAGCAGATTGAGGAGTTGTTGAGTAAGGGGCTTGTTAGGCCAAGTTCCTCACCGTGGGGTGCGCCAGTATTGTTAGTCAAGAAGAAGGATGGGTCAATGAGGATGTGCATTGACTACCGAGAGTTGAATAGGGTGACTATTCAGAACAAGTATCCACTTCCTGCGGATTGATGATTTGTTCGACAGGCTTCGGGGAGTAGTTGTGTTTTCGAAGATTGATTTAAGATCAGGGTATCATCAGGTTTGAGTCAAAGAGGGAGATGTGAGTAAGACAGCTTTCAGGACTCGTCATGGGCTCTACGAGTTTTTGGTGATGCCATTCGGGTTGACGAATGCACCAGCAATGTTCATGGATATGATGAACTGGGTTTTGAGGCCATTTATTGACTCCTTCGCAGTGGTTTTCATCAATAATATTTTGGTGTATTCAAATTCGGAGGAGGAGCATTCTATGCACTTGGCAGCGGTATTACAGAAATTGCAGGAGCATAGTTTGTATGCCAAGTTGTCGAAGTGTGAGTTTTGAAAGTTTGAGGTAGTTTTCCTTGGTCATATCCTTTCTAAGGAAGGAGTGGCCACTGATCCTCAGAAGGTTGAAGAAGTAAAGGATTGGCCCAGGCCAACGTCTGTGAAGGAACTCAGGAGTTTTTTGGGTTTGGCTGGTTACTATAGGAGATTCATCCAGGGCTATTCTCAGATTGCAGTTCCTTTGACAGGTTTGACCCGGAAGAATGGCATTTTCATGGACTGATAAGTGTGAGGCGAGTTTCCTTGAGTTAAAGGAGAGGTTGACTACTGCACCTATCTTAGCTTTGCCACAAGCTAGGAAGGATTATGATATCTTCAGTGATGCGTCTCTCAGAGGTTTGGGCTGTGTCTTGATGCAAGAAGGCAAGGTTATTGCTTACGGTTCGAAGCAATTGCGTTCACATAAGAAGAATTATCCGACGCATGATTTGGAGCTAGCAGCTATTATCTTTGCCTTGAAGCAGTGGAGGCATTATGTTTATGGTGAGAAGGTAAACATGTACACTGACCACAAGAGCCTGAAGTACATTTATCAACAGAAGGATCTAAATCTTTGGCAGAGAAGATGGTTGGAAGTATTGGAAGACATTCGTCCTGAGATCAAGTATCATCCGGACAAGGTGAATGTGGTAGCTGATGGACTTAGCAGGAAGATTAGTTTATCAAGCTTAATCACACCTCGAAGCGAGTTGGTAGTAGAGATTGATCAGGCAGGTATCGAGGCGGTGCTGCAGGATTTGGGGGCGTCTTTAGCTCAATTGAGGCTGCAGCCTTACTTGAGAGAGAGAGGATTGTGGAAGGTCAAATATCAGATTCAGAGATTTAGAAAATGTTGCAACTGGTTTCAGAGGGCAAGCTATCAGAGTTTCGTGTCCAAGAGGGAGTTCTTTGGATGGGTGAGAGGTTGTGTGTTCCAGATAATGCAGATTAAAGAGAGAGTATCTTATAGGAAGCACACGGTACCTTGTTGTCAGTACATCCTGGAGGCACGAAGATGTACAAGGACATCAAACAGCACTTTTGGTGGTCTGGTATGAAGAGGGATGTGGCAGACTTCGTGGCAAGGTGTCTGACTTGTCAGCAGATCAAAGCAGAAAATTAGAAACCTGGAGGTTTTTTGCAGCCGTTGCCCATTTTGGAGTGAAAATGGGAGAATGTCAGTATGGATTTCATCACAAGTTTGTCGAGGAGTTCGAAGGGCAATGACTCGATTTTGGTTATTGTGGACCGTTTGACTAAGTCGGCTCACTTTCTGGCCATGAATATTACTTGTTCGTTGGAGAAATTGGCTGAGTTGTACATTGGTGAGATTGTGATACTTCATGGAGTTCCTGTGTTGATTGTTTCCGACAGGGATGCAAGGTTCACTTCAAGGTTTTGGAAGAGCCTACAAGAAGCTTTGGGCACCAGAACTGATTTCAGTACCGCTTTCCATCCACAGACTGACGGTCAGACTGAGAGGGTGAATCGAGTGCTGGAAGATATACTGAGGGCTTGTGTTATGGATTTCGGTGGTAGCTGGGATAGATACTTGGTATTGGTTGAGTTTGCTTATAATAACAGTTACCATGCGAGTATCGAGATGGTGCCGTATAAGGCTTTGTACGGGCGGAGGTGTAGGACACCTGTTTGTTGGTACGAGGTTGGCGAGAGGCAGATGTTTGGTCCTGAGATCGTGCAGCAGACGTCAGAGCAGATTGAGCAGATTCGCAAGAGGTTGGTTGAGGCTCAGAGTCGGCAGAATAGTTATGCTGATACTCGACAAAGGGACTTGGAGTTTGAGGTTGGGGATGCAGTTTTCCTCAAGGTGTCTCCGACCAAAGGAGTGATCAGGTTTGGTAAGGGAGGCAAGTTGGCGCCAAGGTATATTGGACCATACAGGATCATGGAGCGGTTTGGCAAGACAGCATACAAGTTGGAGCTTCCAGAGGAGTTGGCACAGGTGCACGATGTTTTCCATGTGTCATTGTTAAGAAAGTATGTGCCAGATCAGAATCATCAGTTGGTAGAGATTCCTGAAGGTCTACAGGTGAACTTAAGTTACAAGGAACAGCCTGTGGAGGTCGTTGACCGTAGGGAGAAAGTTCTTAGGAGCAAAGTGATACCTTTGGTCAAGGTGCTGTAGAGGAATCAGCAGTTCGAGGAGGCTACTTGGGAGCCAGAGGATCGCATGCAGAAGGATTTTCCTGAGCTTTTTATATGATTGTATCTCATTTATGAGATGGTATTTCGTTGGATGATTGTACTATTGAATTGAGTTACATTTCTTTTATTTGATTATGTCCTTCTATATGAATGTTTTGAACTTTGGGTTCATTTATGAGATTTCAATTTTCTTGTTTATTCTTGTTTTGGACCCCATTAGCAATAGTTCTTAGGACAGAACTCTTCTAAGGAGGGAGTGATGTAGTACCCCGTATTTTTAAATATTATTTTTAAGGATTTATAAATGAATTAAAATGATTTTTCGAGATTTAATAAATATTTTTCTGAAAATTTATCTTTTTACACGTGCAAATATTTACTTGGGAAGTTCAAAAGCAAAAATTTATTTTATGGAAAATCATCATTTATTATTTGGGATTTATTTATAATTTTTCTAGATTTTTCTGATATTAATTGGACCTATTTGCAAATATTACGAAAAGAATGATCTTTTTGAAAAATTGTTATTTTGAGGGATAAAAGTGCAAAACTATTTTCTGGACTTTTCAAACAGTGCCGGCTGAAAATAAAGTGTTTATTTTGTTTTTAAATCTCAATTTAATTGGTTTAATCAAGTTTCTAAGTATATGGATCTATTTATATAAAGTTATATTTTAAAGGGGTTATTTTACAAATGTGTTTAAAACCCTAATTCTTCTATTCCGGCCTATTTAAAAGAAAAAGTGGAGTGCAACCGTCTTTCGCTGCACAACACAAAGGTTTTATTGTTTCTTAGAGAATTAAGGAGGTGATCTTGGATTTCGCAAAAAGAAGAGGGGCTTCGCTTATTCGCCATTAATTCGGTTGGACTTCTTCATTGAGGTGAGTGACTTGTTTTGTTTCATTTTGTTTTATGTATGTTGTATGTGGTATTTTATCTACTAGAAAGCATGTCAGGGTTTGAGCATGAATATGTACATGATGGATTGGATGGATTGATGAATTAAAATTGGATCTTGTGAAACCCTAGTTGTTTATGAATTAAATTGTATGTGGGTAATTCGAGATTGATGAGCGACCTATTGGAGATCATGGGTAGGTTATTACTTTTGGATTAATGTTGGATTCATTGAACATGGTGGATATTATTATGCATAAACCTAATAAAGATGAGACTTTTATTACTTTTGAGTATTGGTTGAATGAAATTTGATATGGTGATGTTATAAATGGATTATGGTTGTGAGTTATAATGGTAACTCAGTTTTGAGAAATTTGAATAGAAAAGTATGAATCAATAGATCATGTCATGGAAATTGAAATTGGGAATTTAGTTGAGTTTGAGGAAATATATCCAAATTGGGGATTTTCTTTTGATTTTGATATTGATATGGTTCGGATCTAAATACGAAGCTATTTCAATGAACAATTAATTTTTAAGAAACTCCATTTTTTATTATATGCACAATTTATATTTTATTTGAAAGAAATTAACAAATCGCTATTTTTATAAATTCAAGTAGTTTTAATTTAGTTTTTATGGACTATTATATATCCTACAAATTGTATTTGATCATATAAGAAATATGCTTTTTGTAGAAATCATTTTCATAGAGTAAAACTATGTATCGGTTCAAATATGCACAACCAAAATCTGCAGTCTGCAGGTCGACAGTCGACTGGTGTGACTTTACAGTCGACCGTCGCGACCCGGCTGCTGTGATTTATAATTTTTCTTAAAATTTCGTTCTGGACAGTCGACTGATGACTTTCTTACAGTCGACTGCTATACTTAGAATTATTTTCTTAAAGGTATTGGATTTTTCTCTGGACAGTCGACCTATGACCTTTTACAGTCGACTTATAATACTTAGAATTATTTTCTCAAAGCTGTTGGATTTCTCTCTGGACAGTCGACCTATGCTTGTCCATAGTCGACTGATACTGATGTATCTTTATATCTTTGAATGTTCTTTTAAATGAATTATTCTCTAAATGTTTTTAATCTATAACTTACTATCTATACTTTATCTCCTACTGAACATATGTGTACAAGTGGTTTAACTGAGCAATTTATTTCGGAAGATTAGTTTAGATATTGGGTGTGAGTCTCTAGAGGGTGTGTGTGACCCTAGTATACTGGTAGTTGAGATATTTATGTTTGGGCCTGCTGAGGCAATTTTTGTTGATCAGTTGTTGAGTTAAGACCGATGGGGTACACCAACTCTAGGAGATTCGTAAGGTAATTAAATAACTTAAATGATAAGGACAGGCACTAGTGGTGATATGATGAACGAGAACATGGGTTATGGACCTCAGTATGGCTTGCGGTGTGAGATAATCCCCGGAATTATCCAGGTGTGAGTGAAATAGTCTCCGGAATTACCTGTGGTGTGGGACTGATCTCCGAAATTATCGGGGTCGAGGCGACGCACATGTGTTATTAGTGTGATGAGGTGTCATCGCTTGCAGTGTGGGGTATTCTCGAAGATTCCCAGGTGTGAGTGAAATAGTCTCCGAAATTATCTGTGGATAGAGATTGACCTCTGGAATTATCGGGGCATGGGCTAATACTCACAGTTTATCTTTATCTCGTAGTAGTCATCATGTTAGGATTAGTTGCATGGCGGGGGATTAAACCCTATAAAGTGGAGATGTTAAGGGCTTGCACCGGACCTATGTAGTGTAGCGCCCCGATTTCCGAATATCGGGAAACCGTGACACGAGCCAAGACCTTTTCTTCAATTAGTCACAATACACAGAAAAAACAGGAGAATTTAAAACTTTTTATTCAATACACAATGTGTTACAAGTCTGAATACTGTACTACTGTAATACTTTACAATGGAGTTACAATATTGCCTTTACATTTCTAAGTATTACAACCTTCACATCTTACATCAGAGTACTTCTTAACTAATACAGAATCAATACATATTTTGCAGCGGAACTAAACTTAATACTGACTCCTTGCTTTCCGTGCCTTGAGTCCTCTTGAATCTCGCCTTTGTACTTCGGCGATCCAGTACCTATGGAAGTGGGGACGTCAGTATTCACTGACGCTTAAAGGCTGATCATATAGCAGCGAATCTTCCAAACAATATACACAATATAGCAATGGTGTTGGTGTAGTTTAAGTGTACGTGAGTGCTATGACTAGACTCTAATGCGATATTTAAGTAGAACTAGAATGCTTCCTCGCATTATGGATTCTAATTATACATAACCCGTTCCTGACAGCCACACGTGGCTAATGAGGTTGCAGATGTGGTCAAGTCCCACTAATGCAGTTCGCCAGTGGTGTCTATGTTTGCCACTGCGACCCGGCTAACCGGACCTCCTTCAAATAGACGAACCCAATGTATCGGGCGTTACAACAAAATCAAACTATAGGGTTTCGCAAGCGCAGGGTAGCGCAAAGCCTACCCTGTGGCACCCTCTGGGGTATCGCAAGCGCAGGACTGCACAATGCATCCTGTGGCACCCCCAGCCACGGTACTTCAGGAATTAACAGCGCGAGATACGTAACTCGTGTCCTCAACCTGTGAGATGGCACCGTACGTACCCCTTTGACGGGACGCTTCCTATTCTAATGTCAGCAAGTCTCCGGAATCAACATGCATCCCATACTACATGCGACCCCATCTCAAGCCGTTTCTCCATATATAGGGATTTGAACCCGCGTTACGCATTCTAATTGTACACGACCTGTTCCTGACAATACTCCATGACTCTGTGAGGTTGCAGAAGGGGTCAAGTCCCCCCATGCAGTCTGCTTATGGTGTCTCCGTTTTCCACTACTACCCGGCATGCCGGACCTCACTCGATCCCAGTATATCGGGCATCGTTCCAAAATCAAACTATAGGGTTTCGCAAGCGCAGGGTAGCTCGAAGCCTACCCTGTGGCACCCTCTGGGGTATAGCAAGCGCAGGACTGCACCATGCATCTGTGGCACCCCAGCCACGGTATTTCAGGAATTAACAGAGCGAGATACGCAACCCGTGCTCCCAACTTGTGAGACGCCACCATACGTATCCCTTTGACGGGAAGGTACAACCCAATGTCACCACCTAAGGCCTCCCTCAAGGGACAAGTTGGTCGTAAGGTGCCCCCTACAACCAACTCCTCTCTCTTCGGCAAGGGTCTGAGCAAAATGACCTTTATAAGTCACTACCCTAATGATGTCCCTGACTCGACGATCCTAGGGACGATAATATTATAACATAACATGCTAGGCCTTAAATTAGGCTTCGCAAGACAACTCTACTAGGCTGCTCAACCTAGACTTACCAGAACCCCTCAGGATCCGGTTTGTGGCTCATCGATCCAAGACTTCGACCCTGCGAATATACATGCATGCCACTATGTCTTGATGGTCGATAGCCCACAACGAACTGTGTACTAGCTAACAGCTATACACGAGTAACAACCACATACGAGCTAATAAGCTACGTATGAAACGATAACTACCCACGAGCCAGGCGGGCCTCGTAGGAGATAATCGCGTGCATACCGGCCAAATAAGTCGCGTATGAGACTGACAGCTACGCACGGGCCGGCCGAGCCGCGTACGAGACAACCACCTACATACGACCCGACTAAGCTACGTATGAGACCCACAGCTACATACGGGCCAGTCGAGCCACGTACGAGCACAACCGTGTGCAAACAACCATACAGGTAATCAATCCTAGAAGCAACCAAACGTGCTTACTAACAAACTTAATCTTCTACTATTAGAAGCAACAAAGGAATCTACTAGTAGTCTATGATCGGTATTGTACTAGGGAAGAACCGAAGGCGATAAAATGGCCTTTATCGGACTAACTATCCCTAGTGGTCTTCCCAATCCTTCTTACTTCAACCTATAGCGCCTTAAGTATGGCATACAATTACAAGCATTTTCCTACGACAATCTAATCGTATAACTCAACCACCATGATATTCCTATGTATGAATGTGATTAATGCTTATGCTTACATCGAGGTCACGCATGAAAACACTACGACCTAGACATAAAGCCCACTATAGTCAAGTGTAGGTTACAAATTGATCATGAAAGCTTACTACTTATCATGACTAATCACCGCAACCCAATTAGTATAAACAAGCAACATTCCAAGGCATAGTAGGTAGTTCTACCACTACTCCTACAATCATTCTAAGCAAGTATTTGAACTTTAGCATGGTATACAACTTGCTCACAATCTAGACTAGCATGACATACAACTTACTTACAATTAAGCTAGCATGGCATACAACTTACTTGTAATTAAGCTAGCATGGCATAGGTCCATAATTAAACTAACATAGTTTCTCAAATACCTATAATTAAGCTAACATGGTAAGTAATTTTATCATTGATCCTACAACGTCCTAGGCATAATTAATTAATCCAAGCATGGTAGGAAGCTCTTAGATTGTATCCTACAACATTGTTAAGTATAAAAGAGTGAATCTAAACATGGTAGGAAACTCTTAGATTGTATCCTACATCATTCTAACATCATTAAGCATGCTAGATATTTTTAGAATAAAACCTACCATTAACTAAGCATGAAACATGATAGGATATTTTTAGAATACATCCTACAACATTTTAAGTATAAAAGCATGGTAGGATATTTTTATAAACAATCCTACAACATGTTAAACATCAAGCATGATAGCCTATTTTTAGAAGTAGCCCTACAATTAATTAAGCATGAGAACATGGCTTCTAAGCATTTTTAGAAGTAATCCTACAGCATTAGTAGCACAAATATGGCTTCCAAATATTTTTAGAGATGATCCTACAACATTAGAAGCATGAATATGGCTTCTAAATATTTTTAGAAGTAATCCTACAATATTAGTAGCATGGAAATGGCTTCTAAACATTTTTAGAAGTAATCCTACAACATTAGTAGTATAAAAATGGCTTCTAAATATTTTTAGAAGCAATCCTACAACGTTTTACTACTACTACTACTCCTATTTTAATCAAAACATAATTATCTACTACTACTACTACAACATACAACTTACTACTATTACTACTACTTCATTCTCATAAAAAAAATCACAACATACAACTCACTACTATTACTACTACTTCATTCTCATAAAAATCATAACATACAACTTACTACTATTACTACTACCTTATTAATCAACATACATGCTACTACTACTTCATTTTATTACATACTACTACTTATTATTTTAGCTTACTACTACTTAGTTGCTTACTAATCTTTGTTATTACTAGTGATAAAAAGAGATCATTTTTATTTTATTTTACTTTACAACTAGTAAAAAGAAAAGATCCCCCTTTTTTTTTTCGTATGTAGCTACAATTAGTGATCAAACATAAAAGAGAAGCTCTTTTTTAATTAACTACAACTAGTGATTAAAGTAGAAAGAAAGATCTTTTTTAATTAGTTACAACTAGTGACCAAAATAAAAAAGAAAAGATCTTTTTATTTAACTACAACTAGTGATCAAAAAGAAAAGAAAGATCTTTTTAATTAACTACAACTAGTGATCAAAATAAAGAGAGAAGATCTTTTTAATTAACTACAACTAGTGAGCAAAAAGAAAAGAAAGATCTTTTTAATTAACTACAACTAGTGATTAAAAGAAAAGAAAGATCTTTTTAATTAACTACAACTAGTGATTAAAATAAAAGAAAAGATCTTTTTAATTAGCTACAACTAGTGATTAAAAAGAAAAGATCTTTTTATTAGAACATATGCCTTTATTATTAGTCCAAGGTTTAATCAAGTCCTACAACCCACAATGGTTGTAAAAGAATGTTCATATGCTATGTGTTCTAAGTCCTACAACCAACAATGGTTGTATGTCCAATATTATGCAATATGTGAGTTCTTAGTCCAATAACATACAAAACAACAACTACAAATTTAAAGGTGTGATCTTTATGTATTTTAGTAGATACTACTACTCTTTTTCTCTTTTACTTCTTACTACATTCTCACCCAACAATACACAAAACTCAAAGAAAACAAAACAAGAGGATGAGAAGAAGAAGTCAAACAACCAACCAAACAAACAAACAAACAATCAAACAAGGAAAGCATGAAGAAACCCCCACCTTATTTTTTCTATAGGAAGGTCTTGCTTGCTAATCCTTCTCCTTCCCCTAGATTTTTAGAACTCTTCTAATCAACCTACAAAACAAAACTCTCAAGTTATTTTTTTTTGTTCTCTCTTTCTTTTCCTTTCCTTTCTTTCTTTCCTTTTGTTTTCTAAAATGAGAGAAGGAGGAGAATGAAGGGGTATTTATAGGTGGAGAGAAGGGTGGAGAGTGTAAAAGCACACACACACTTTTGCACAAAACCCCCCCCATAAATTGGGGGCCGGCCATGCTTATGTGGGAGGTGAGATTGGGGGGAGGTGTTATGTGAGGGAAAATTGATATGGAGGAGGATTTTTCTAGAAGAAATCTTAATCCTTTATGTCTTTGTAACCCTAGGATTAACCACTAATCAAACCCTAACCATCCCTACTAGGTTTTGTCATAGCAAAATAAGTGTTGTCCAAAATATACAACACATAATTCGTATAATGTACTAATCGTCATACTACTCGTATGTGCGCATATACGTCCGTATACCGAAAAATCTTCGCATAATCCGCATAAAATAATTAAATCTTGGAAATAATAATAAAATAAATTTTATTATCAGTTTGGAAGATCACGGTATCAATTTGATACAATACGGATATATACTGACTGATATCTGGATACAGATAATGTCTAGGGGCAAACTGGGTGAAAATCACCAAAATGTTCTAATTTTGGAATTAAAACATAATAATAATAAAATAATAATTTATATACGGTAATATCCGTCCGGGATATTACATGTAGAGTGGGATGCATAGACTCCGACAAGTACGCATTAGAGAGTCGGCATATAGAATTGTGTTTTCTTGATTTGGTTTCATGCATATGGTTTCCTGTTTTCTACACTTGACACTTCGTCTAGCTTTACTTGTTGTGTTTTCGCGTTTCGTGATTTTCCTATATTAATTTACTCATGTCTATTTTCTGTTGTTGATAAATCCATGCTTTACTCATGTTGTTTGTTTTTATGTCACTCACACCTTTATGGCTGATCCCTTTAATTTTGGGGATTAGGGTTATCTCTAGCCTCATGTTTTACAGGTGATTACTTGTACCTTGGATTTTGGATGCATGAGTTAAAGTGGTGTAATGGATTATGTATTTTTGTAAAAGAAAGTGTTGTAAAGAAAAGAGAATTGTGATTTAAGGTGTATTGTATTCCGCTGTGTTATGTAAAGATTAATGTAATGAAAGTTGAGAAATTTTATTGGTGTTCGACTGTGTTTAGTATTACATTTGAAGTTGATGCTGGGAATTGTGCCACATATTTCTAAGATATTATATTGGAAATTCGGGTTGCTACATTACATGGATATTAATCCATTGAATTAAGCAAATGATTGAGGTGGATTATAATGGAATAAGAATCTAATTATGAGATTAGAATACAGAAGTGCTAGTCATTTTAACCTTAAAGAATTTTGTATTAAGAAATGTATTTAGAATATACAAATGCACGACAATGTTCTATTAACTAAAATGGCATTGAATATTGTTAAAGTGAATAGTTTGGGGTTGTCTACAAGGATTTTAATTGATTCAATCGCCATTGAACGTTGAAGTTGGTTACTTCATGGTTGATAAATATAAGGAAAATGAATCTAGAAGAAATTATGAATAATGAACGAGTTATCTATGATGAGGTTAGATATAACCTATGTGACCGCTTTTAAGATGGTTGTTTGTTCTAGAGTGAGCGGGATCTAGAATACCGGCAGTTGTGATATATTGAATTCGAGAAGTAAGCAGTGTGGGTTGACTTTCTTTTGAGGAGTGTCCAGTGTGGGCTAAATTTCTCTGTGTTTTGTTTAAACCCGGTGGGTAAGCGAACTCTAGGTCTTAATAACTATAATTTAAACCTAAGAAAAGGCACTTGTTGGAGATATGATAGAAGTAATGTTGAACATGTCTGGTAAAGAATGTGCATCTCTTAGGGGTTCGAGATCGAGGAATACGCCCGGTAAATCCATGTATATGGACTAGGGGTATGTCCATCAATCATCAAAAAGGCCGGTAACGAGACTACAGTTCCTCCGAATGTTCGGGACGGACAGGATACGTTCGGTAAATCCACTGAGGTGGTCTAGGGGTAGGCCTGGTTCGTAGTTACGCGAGATCGTCTTGCTCGGATTCGTGGCTGAGGATACGCCCGGTAAATCCGCGGAGGTGGGCTAGGGGTAGGCCGGTAAGGTCCAATATCCTGGGTATGCGACTCCTCGGTGACTTCGCATTGGAGTATATTCATTAGGTTAGGTTGCATGGCGTAGGATGTAAACCCTATAATGAGGAGTACATTAAGGGCTTGCCCTCAGACCTATGCAGTATGGGATGCATAGAATCCGAACAAGTATGCATTAGTGTCATCATAGTATAATGTCTGCATTAGGCATTAAGTCATATCATACACTGACATGTTTAGCATAGTCACATTTTCTCTTTCTGCATTCAAGTTTGTGATTGCTAAGTTAATGAGATCGCTGTATTATATCATTGCATAAGTTTTATGCAACTGACGTGCCCACAGTTTTCTAGTTGCCGGATTGGACTTGGCATGGACTTAAAGAAACCATGATGAGTTGTTACAAGATTGAAGAATTCTTATTATTGTAAATCGTATTGTATTCATTTTAGTTCTGCTGTGCTATTGTAAAGAATATGTTATAATAAAAAAGTTTTAAATTCCTTGTAAATTTGTACAAATTTGAAGTAAAGATCCTATTTTGCTACGAATTACCTGTATTTGGAATTCGGGGACGTCACAAGCTCCGCAAGCCGTTCGATCTCGCGATCAAGATCAAACAGTGGGCAATAGGTTTAGGGGTTATTCAAGGGCATTTTAGTCATTTCACTGTGTTTGTGCAGCTTGTGTGAACTGCTCTGCTAATCGTTCGATCATCCATCTGATTTTGATGGTTGTTTATGATATGCTTTTCATTTCTATTCCAGTTTTGGGGTAGCAGCTATGCCTGCTGGACGATTTGATTATGGTTTACAATTGAACTGATATTATGTTTTGATTTGTGCTTGTGGGTTGTTGATTGTTTTGATGGTCATGATGGTAGTCTGAACTAGTTGGCATGGCTTTTAACTTCAGCCCTAGTAACAGCTATGCTTACTTGATAATGAGTTTCAAAATTGCACAAGTTTGAGTTTTCATGATATATTACAAGTGTTCTAAGCCTACTACTTTGATATTTACAAATGTACTGCAAACTAATTAGTGATACTATACCAAAATTATTCATATTCAAGTAATTTTGAATTTATTGTTTGTTTTGCAAGGTGTTGTAGATGAGTTGGTGATGTCACCCGAGATATTTGCATAGATATGTCTATATAGTGTCGCATGTGTGTTTGTTGATTTGCAGACATCTGGTTCCCTCAAATTGTAACATTCTCATTCACCCCTCCTTCCCCTTCTCTTCTGATTAGTAGCAACCATAGACTCATTACTTTAATTTTGTTTTTCGCCATGGATATTTATTGCTTCTTCATGCTTATTTTAGGACCCAAAGAAGAGAAGGCCTATTGTCACGCCCCGCTTTCCAAAAATACGGAATACAAGTACGTAACAAAAGCCCAGCGAATGATTATAATCATCCTTAAGCTGTTTCGAGAAATCCTTGCAACACATCACAGGCAATATAGATATATATATTAGAGTTAACAGAGTCGGAAGCAAAAATGGAACCAACATGCAACATTGAATCAAACTCACCAACATAAATTATTTGAAATTAAATACCATGTTCTCAAATAAACAGAGCCTGGAAAACAATTAATTCTCTTGGGTCACATCGCCCAAGTACAAAATAATAATCAAGTCTCAAGCACGAAAGTAATGCAAGTCTCACAATTACATATAATGTTCTAGCATGAAACAGAAATGATAATAATTATCCAAAAGCAACTACTACTGTAAATCTCCAGCATCATCGCGAACCTCTCTGCCATAATCTGCAATTCATAGAATGTAGGAGAGGGGAAAGAGAAAACACAAGTACCCGTCAATGGCAAGTCCGGGTCACAAAATAGAGTAGGATACAAGCACATGGATTGGGATAACTAACTAGCACATGGTATAGGTATAAAGTCAACCTAATCAAAACTAGCATGGTAAAAGTGTCAAGTGTCACGACATAAATCAAACATCCTATAAACATGCGTCTAGTGTCAAGTGTCATGTGGTCATGTATCATGTATCATATTCAGGTAATTCATGTCTCATATATCATGTCTCATATATCATGTAGTCAAGTGGGTATCATGTTATGTATCATGTTCTTGTGTTAAGTTCAAGTCTTGTGAGATTACTATCTAGGTAGCACGACATGCAACCCATCCTACATGGTAGCTACAGCACAACAGTTTTGCTTTAGATTTCGTAGGGGACCATGCAGGGCAGTATACTCAGGTACAAGCAAGTAATTGAGCTCCAAGCTCCATGTATCATGTAAACAAGCTCCAACTCCAAACACTCCAAATATCATGTAAACAAGCTCAAACTCCAAACACACCACATGTCATGTAAACAAGTTCCAACCAAACCAGGTTCTTTCGAGTACACATTTCTGTACTATCCACTACTAGATCTGTCCCATATACCCCGGCTTGATTACTTTTAGGTATTAATGTCCAACAAGCATGTATACGTGTAAACTAGTGTCAAATAAGAATGGTAGGATCAGGTGTAAGTTCAGGGTATCAAATCAGCGTGCATGGTTAATAAAGATCCACATATACGAGCAAAATATACAAGTTTCATAATCAGGACAGAAAGACTAGTCAGCACTAAATTAGTGATTTACAGAGCTACAGGCATGTAAATCTTGATCCGTCGAAGGATCTGGAAAATAGACTTCCACACGCTTCTAACGAATATAATAAAGATATACACTAGTTCACAACATCACGGCTTAAAAGTCATTTCAACACAGATTTCCTGTACAGCCAGAAAACAGGGGAATGACTTCCAACACATAAAAACAGAAAGCAAAGTCATCAAATAAATCCACAAAAATTCTGCGGTAATCCCCTATATATTCATAGTCAAAATAATAATTTTCCAGAAAGTATAGATATGGTATCAAAAATGGAATACATCACAAGTCCTGGTTTTGATGGATCTGAAATCTCTCAACACTGCTGTACAAGATCGAACTTATCTTGCAAACAGCGCATCGAAATCCACTTCCGTCGAAACGAGGTGAAAGTAGATACAATTACCCAACTTTCATATCTCACATGAAATATTCATAAAGTAATTAGAACTAGGGTGAAAATAGCATTCAACATATGGCAACGTGCAGTTTACAGCAAAAGTGATACATAGAAAAGGATACGAATCATCACCCAAAACTCATCTTTAAAATACAACATAAATCTGGGAACTACCTATCATCATGTTGAAACACTGGACAAAATATTGTGGTATGATATCAAGTACAACTTGGGTCTTGAAAATAAATAGATGATAAACTCTACCCCGAACTGAAATTGGAAACTGTATATACAGTCACTAACTACCAATATACAGTCACTAAAATAATCATAGTTACTTCATACGAACTCCAAACGGGGCGAAACCAGTGGGGTTAGATAATAGGTTCAGTCCTCTACAATTTACTCTGAAATAGCCATGTTGAGATTCGGACTCTAACCTAGGCAAAAACAGCAATCAATCCAGTACAACTCAAATTTCCAGATTTCTCAACCAAACTTCAAAACGTCATAACTTCCTCAAAAATCATCCAAACTCTTCCAAATTCGAAATGCAGCCTACCCATTGTCTAAATATCATAATTGAAGGTTTCTAATATGTCAATACCTAATATGTTCATAAGGGCAACATACAAACATGTCTCAAGCGCTATTTGACCTATGCGATCAATATCGCGCTTGGGGCGAAACCTACGGCATAACCTTATCAAAACTCATGTTCTAAGTCATCTATGGCCTGATTTACACAATAGAGATGAACCCACAAATAAAAATCAACCTATTGGTCGTCTCTAGTCTCAACTACCCTATTAGGTGAACTTTCTACTTGTATCATACTAATGAAGTTAAGTACAAGTTACTTGCCTTGTTGTGCCGACGATAGCGATGAATCCAAGCCTAGCAAAGAAAACCCACGAGCAAGACGCCTTCTAATGCGATTTCGAACAAAACCCACGAACAAAACGCGCCAACGATGGATCTCTTTGACACACGAACCAAAGTGGGCGATGCCCACAACTCAAAACAGCGAGGGGAGATGATTAGGTGCTGTTTTGGGATGGCTGGGTGCTGCCTTGGTGCTTGTCGGCCACAAGAAGGAGGAGAGACGAGGTATTAATGGTGCGAAGTGGTATAGAATAATGGATGGAAGGGTTTTTTTGTTGATCGGCCAAGGCAAAAGAGGAGAGGGGAGGTGTCGGCCTGGGGTTTTTGAAGGCAGGCCGGGGGTACTAGGTAGGAGAGGCCGGTTGCAAGTAGGAGAGGGAGAGAGAAATAATATTAGGGTTAGAGATTATTTAGTGTTTAGGGGTATAAATAGGAGATCAAATGTGAGTTAATGGGTAGTGGATATCAATAGAATTAAATGGGTGTACAATTGGGTAATGGATATTGGGTAGATTTCAAATGGGGATACAAGATGCGATGAACCCTATGGCTCTTAAAAATCTCCTTAAGGGCCAAAAATCTCAAATTGACCAAAACTCCTCTAAAAGTCCACCATGACCCAAAAATAATATATAAACATGAACGGGACCAAGAAAATGAGAAAAAGATCTCAAATGACGAAAACGGACAATGGCGCACAATCAGCACAAGGAGATCAAAATGCCAGAAAAATAATATAAAATAAAAATAATTAAATATATTGTTCCGAAAAATACAATGGAATATAATAATCCACAAAAGTAAAAAAAATATTCTCAAAAATACCAAAAGTGAAAAACAGAGGTTACACCTATGATGCTGCTGATTTTGTGGTAGAAGCAACATATGTGAGTTCTTATTATTTTTATTAGAAGAGACATGTCTGAGACAGATCTCAGCCATAGATATGGATCTGAGGTGGGGACTTTGTGAGAAGCACAAGAGGAAGAGCTGCTGATAGTTTCCATGAGCACCTGCAAAATGCCTAGAAACACCGAGAGAGAATTTGGTGACAAGCCCTCCGACAATCTAGTCAGTTACTGGGAGAAATAAAAGCTAGGGTTCAAGTGGGAAAAAGTTGATTACCTCCAGAAAGAGGGAGGGGGTCTGGTATTTATAGGCAGGGAGGTGGGATCCCTAACCTTAATGGGCCAGGTTGACCTGCTTCTGTGGGCCTGAAGCAGCAGAAGACCCATGGGATCCTTAGGCTTAATGATCAAAGTTGAGCGGATCTGGAAGGGATCAGACAGCTTTGATCGAAATGTATTTTACCCACATCATAGGCCCATACTCGTGGAGGATTATAACTACCAACCGTCGAGGAGTAGCCCAATCTCGTGAGGAGATTAGCCGATAGTGTGCCTGAGGATCGAGTGGAAGATCCCGCCGAGGAGTGAAATGGGGTTGAAGCTGAGCGGTTTGACGCCGAGCGCCGACCCCCCGACCTTCGGGGCTCGGGGATAGGGTGTCGAACATCAATCGCGGTGTGCTTTTGAGTAAGCGAGTAGGTGGCTCATGGTTAATACCGAGCGTCGAGCATGAAGGACTTTGTAAGAAAGCTAGTAGCTAGCTCAAAATTAATGACAAGGGTCAAGCGTGATGACCTTTGCGAGATAGCAAGTAGCTAGCTCGAATTTCATGTCGAGTGTCGAGCATGATGGCCTTTGGGAGAAAGCCAGTTGCTAGCTCAAGGTTCATGTCGAGCCTTGAGCATTGTGGACTTTGCAAGAAATCTAGCTGCTAGCTCGAGGTTCATGCCGAGCGTTGAGCGTTACTTACCTTGTGTGAAAGCTAGCTACTTGCTCGAGGTTAATGCAGAGCATCGAGCATGATGGCCTTTGTAATAAAGTTGGTAGCCAACTCGAAGTTCATGCCAAGCGTCGTTCGTTGTGTGCTTTGCGAGAAAACTAGCTGCTAGCTTAAGGTTCATGTCGAGCATCGAGCGTTGTGTGCTTTGCGTGCCGAGAGTCGAGCGTTACTTGCCTAGTGAGAATGCTAGCTGCTTGCTCGAGGTTAATGCCGAGCGTCGAGCGTGATGGCCTTTGTGATAAAGCTGGTAGCCAGCTCGAAGTTCATGCAGAGCATCGAGCGTTGTGTGCTTTGCAAGAAAGCTAGCTGCTAACTAGAGGTTCATATCGAGCGTTACTAGCCTTGTGCGGAAGCTAGCTGCTTGCTTGAGGTTAATGCCGAGCATCAAGCGTTACTTAACTTGTGCAAAAGCTACCTGCTTGCTCGAGGTTAACGCTAACCGTGATGGCCTTTGTTAGAAAGCTAGTTGCTTGCTCGAGGTTAATGCTGAGTGTTTAGCGTGTTGACCTTTCTGAGAAAGCCAGTAGCTAGTTGAATTTAGTATCATGCGTCAAGCATGATGGCCTTTGTGAGAAAGCCAGTATCTAGCTCGAAGTTAATGCCAAGCATCGAGCATGATGGCCTCTGGGAGAAAGCCAACTGCTAGCTCGATGTTCATGCTGAGTGTCAAGCGTTGTGTGATTTGCGAGAAAGTAAGCTACTAGCTCGAGGTTCATGCGGAGCATCGAGCATTACTTGCTTTGTGTGAAAGCTAGCTGCTTGCTCGAAGTTAATGCGGAGCATCGAGCATGATGACCTTTGTGAGAAAGCCAGTAGCTAGAAGTTAATGCTCAGCATCGAGTGTGATGGCCTTTGCGAGAAAGCTAGCTGCTAGCTCGAGATTCATGCCGAGCGTCGAGCGTTACTTGCCTTGTGCGAAAGCGAGCAGCTTGCTCGAGGTTAATGCCAAGCGTCGAGCGTTACTTGCTTGTGCGAAAGCTAGCAGCTTGCTCGAGGTTAATGCCGAGCATCAGCGTTACTTGCCTTGTGCGAAAGCTAGCTACTTGCTCGAGGTGAATGCCATGCATCGAGCGTGATGGCCTTTGTGAGAAAGTTAGCTAATAGCTTGATATTCATGCCGAACATCGAGTGTGGTGGACTTTGAAAGAAAGCCAGTAGCCAACTTGAAGTTAATGCCGAGCGTCAAGCGTTACTTGCTTTGTGTGAAGCTACCTACTTGCTTAAGGTTAACCCCGAGCATCGAGCGTGATCGTCTTTGTGAGAAAGCCAGTAGCTAGCTCGAAGTTCATGCCGAACGTCGAGCGTGATGAACTTTGCGAGAAAGCCAGTGGCTAGCTCGAAATTAATGCCGAGCGTCAAGTGTGATGGCCTTCGCGAGAAAGCTAGCTGCTAGCTTAAGGTTCATGCCGAGTGTCGAGCGTTACTTGCCTTGTGCGAAAACTAGCTGCTTGCTCGAGGTTGATGCCGAGCATCGAGCATGATGGCCTTTGTGAAAAAACCAGTAGCTAGCTTGAAGTTAATGCCAAGCATCGATCATGATGGACTTTGCGAGAAAGCCAGTGGCTAGCTCGCAGTTATTGCCGAGCATCAAGCGTGATGGACTTGTGAGAACTTGGTGAAACTGGTGATTGTAGTGAACATGTGGGCTGCACATGTGATGCTGACATCACGGTTGTGGAAATCGAGGCGTCGATATTTCATTCACCGTTCAATTTAAATGATTTGAATTGGATGGCTGAGATTGTTTAGGGATATCAATGTAATCTGTCTATATAATCCTTACCCCCTTCTTAATTTCCACTTTGCTTTCTCTCTCTAATTTGCATGCTTCTCTCTCTAGGAACTATCTAGTGACCGACGACCAGCTTTATGGCATACTTTTCCGGCAACGATAATCAGGTTATTATTTTAAATATTATGTCGAGGGCTCGGTCCGGTTCTTCTACATATGTTTCTGGTTAGGGTGATAAGGGTCGCCTTTCCGACTCCTCGTCCTGGGAGATGAGTGAGAAGGTCTACAATTTCAAGCCGCTCTGCAGTTGTAAACCGTTTGTAGTGGAATCGAGTGACTCGGACGGAGAGGCAGAGGTGGTAGAGGTGATTGATGAGGGTAACTCGGTCAAGGTGGAGGAAGCTAGAGATATCGATCGGGACGCGGAGGACGCGGTCGGAATAGGAGTTAGTGAGGAGGGTGAGGACGAGGTTATGGAAGTCGGCTCGTCAGGTGGCCCCCCTAATCCCAAACCGTTGGCGACACCGTCTCCCTCGATGGCCCCTCACATTCGACGAAGGAGGATGAGTTGGACCCTCCCGGACAACCAGGAACAGCCGGATGAGTTTCTCCCATTAGATGGGCTCGACGTCCCTTATCTTCAGCAGTCAGAATCTATTAGGATGTATCCAGACAATGTCGATGACTTGGTTCAGTATGGGGTGCAGCCTTCTTCGCCGAGTTGAACAAAGATCTGGATGGACACGGTGCAGTGTTTTGGCGGTCCAAGACCTACCGCTGATATGAGAAAACTATTTCATAGGACTGAGGTTTGAGCTAATGATTCTGAACCCTGGTCTCCGCCCAACGAACGAGTTGGCACCTTGCTATTGCATGTTTCCCATGGATGCCTTCAGTTCAGGGTTGCGGCTATTGCTGCACCCGTTAATCAAGAAGGTGCTGAATTGGGGGTGTCTGAGCACGATACAGTACGACCCAAACTCATGGAAGCAGCTCGTGTGCTTCATGTTGCTTTGCGAAGAGAGGGGTGTGCCTCTGAAGCACAAATACTTTCGAGCCGTACTGGGGGTCAGTTCATCGGGAGAGTACGAGGGAATATACTACATATCGCCTTGTCCCTACAAGAAGGTAGTCCATGGGCACCCGAACTCCATAAAAGGATGGAAGGAGAAATACTTCATCGTCCGAAATCAGGTGCCTTGGGGAATTCAAACGACTTGGGATTTTTACAAGCCGAATCACAAGCCCCTGAAGAGAAAATACTTGACGGATGAGGAGTGGGCCGATGTGGATTGGATCGACTGAGAAGCACTTGGCTAGGATTAGGCTGATTCTCATTGACCCTTGTACGTTTTTCGTTTCCTTTTTTGTTCAACTTTTTCCCTTCGTTCTTATGGCTCTTTTTCTTCTTTCACAACAATGGATGATACAGCCATCGACGCGAGGAGGGCCCAACTTGCCAAGCAGAGCTACTGACCAAGCAAAACAGCGAAAGAGGTCCTCTCAGAGGGACTCTAAGGGGACTTCTGACCCAAAGTCCAAGAAGCAGAGGGCCCTCTTGGTTGCCGAGACCCCAAGCTCTTCGAAGGAGGCACCGAGTTCGATTAACCTTAGGGTTAAAAACATTCTGACGGGCGACATCCTGCCCATCCACTTTGTGGTCCAGCAGATCGTGGGCGAAGAGGGCTCAAACCGTAGGCCCCAACTGGGTAGTGAAGGTGGCCGACATGCTGATCGAAGAGCCTATGGCGGTCGAGGTGGTGGAACACCTGGCCCCTCCTCGCAATAGGGAGGCCCTGGCGACCAAGATAATTGAGTCGTGCTATATGAGGTGCGCTTAGGACAACGTGCTGGTAAGGTTTCTTTCGACCCCTCGTTCCATTTTATTGAAAATTTTTCTATGTTGTAGCCAATCGTTCGCAGGCATCAATGGCCGGAGCCCAGATGAAGAGGCTGCATGCTCGCGAGCTCTAGCGGGAGGTGAAGAATACTCAACGGTATGAGCATGAGATGAAGTCCTTGAAGCTAAAGCTGGACGTTTCCGAGTCATATGAGCAAGCCCTTAAGGCCGAACTGGGGGAAATAGGCTTTCCGCACCGACGACCGAGTCCGGGCAGAGGGGGAAATAGAGAAGGCAGCCGCTCAGGAGATTAAGAAGATGACGAACGCCACCATGGACAAGGTCATCGAGGCCCAGGACAAGGCGTACAATCGGGCCCTTGAACAAGTCTTGTTCTACTACACGGTGTGTTAGCTCGAGGAGTTTCATTATGCCATGAAAATTCCCGAGCATCCGAAGATGTCTAGGGGAGACAGCAAGGATAGGGGTGACGGACCGCTGGTCGAGGAGAGCATAGCAGGGGTGGCCAACCCCGATGTTGACGCAGTGGCTGACGAAGAGGTGCCCCTCTCTTCTAAGCAGTAGTTTCAGCCTTCTCCCCTTCCCTCCCCCCTTTTGTTGTATTTGCCAAGCACAGACTGGCCACTGCTGTTTTGTAATAATTTTTACGAATGAAATGAATTTTTGGCCGAACTCCTGACTTCGAATTATTTTTTTTTTGGCGTAATGTCTGTGATGTGACCTTTTGTGATTTGGCCAAGTTCATGAGACTCTGAATGATATGTCCTTTCCTTTGTTGTGCCAGATGAACGAGTCCTTCATGGCTAACCCCCGTGATGCGGAGGTGGAGCGCATTAGGGGCAAGCTAAATCCATATAGTCTGTCTTGGTGCGCTGTCACAAATAGGCCCGAGATCGGGAAGTGGCTGTTTCTTATTTTATGAACCAGTCGAAGGAGCTAAGCTTGGAGTCGTCTCGTCTGAAGAAGATGATTGCCGATCGTGACTTAGGGAGCACTGAGAGACTAGATGTTCAGTGTCTGATACTTTTGCTCGGCGACCGACCTCTGAATCATTCATTCGCGAGGTTATATTGGAGAAGGAATTAGAGACCCAAAGGGTGAGGGTCATGCTTGGAATGGGTGGATCCCGATCCCATTCTTTCGGGAGCGGTTGGCCATATGTTGGAGGCCCATCTTTGACCCTGAGGCTGGAGCCAGCCAGACTGGGGGATGCCCAGAGCTCTTTTGCTGGAGTGTCCACCTTAGCGACCTTGAGGGATCCTGGTGTGCTTGTCGTTGGGCAAACACGTTCGATTGGGCTCGAACTAGTTTGCGTCAGTCCTAAGGCCCCCAAGAAGAGGATTAAGCCGAGATTGTAACAGTTGTAATCATATAGCCGAGTTTGTAATAGTTGTAATATGGCATCATCGATTGTATCAACATAACTTTATTTGTTGTAATGAAATGATTCTTCGGCTTTTTCAGCTCGGCTTCCAACTGGATGTGTGGAGAGACTGATGCTTTCTCGAGGTTCATGCTGAGCGTCGAGCGTTACTTACTTTGTGAGAAAGCTAGCTGCTTGCTCGAGGTGCATGCCGAGCATCGAGCATTGTGTGCTTTGCAAGAAAGTTAGCTGCTAGCTCGAGGTTCATGCTGAGTGTTAAGCGTTACTTGCTTTGTGCAAAAGCTAGCGGCTTGCTTAAGTTGCATGCCGAGCATCGAGTGTTGTGTGTTTGTGAAAAAGTTGGCTGCTAGCTTGAAGTCCGAGCCAAGCGGCGAGGATGTAAGAGACTGAGAAATCTCTCGATAGGGCTCGAAGTCCGAGCCGAGCGGCGAGGACGTGAGAGACTAAGAAATCTTTCGTGAAAGCTCAAGTCCAAGCCGGGCGGAGAGGAAATGGGAACTAAGAAATCTCTCATTAGGGCTCGAAGTCCATGTGAGAGATTGAGAAATCACTCATTATGGCTCAAATTTCGAGCCGAGCGGTGAGGACGTGATAGACTGAGAAATCTCTCGTAAAGCTCGAAGTTGCTAATGTGATCCTGTCCCTTGCAACTTTTGACGAGCATATCGTCGATATATACCTCTATGTTCCGGCCTATATGCTCCTTAAAGACCCGATTGATGAGCATTTGGTATGTGGCACCAGCATTCTTCAGCCCGAAGGGCATGATCTTGTAATAGTAGAGGCTTTGGTTGGTTACGAAGGCAGTCTTGGGAATGTCTGGAGGGAACATTCTGATCTTGTTGTAGCCTGAAAAGGCATCCATGAAGCTCAGCAACTCGTGACCCGAGGTCACATTTATCAGGGCGTCGATGCTCGGGAGGGAGAACGGATCCTTAGGACAGGCCTTGTTGAAGTCTATGAAGTCTATACAAATCTTTCATTTGCCACTTGGTTTCTTTACCATCACAATGTTCGCCAACCACTGTGGGTAGTTGACTTCCTATATAATTCGCACCGAGAGGAGCTTGTCCACTTCTACCTTTACTGCTTGTTGCTTGTCGGGAGCGAACTTACGCCACTTCTGCTGGACGGGCTTCGAGTTTGGGTGGACTCTTTGTTTGTGCATGAAGATGTCCTCTAAAATCCCTGACATATTCGAGGTCATCCATGTGAAGAGGTCGGCATTCCAACAGATACAGCCAATAATAGTCAGTTTCAAGTCTGGGGCGAGGGACTGGCCCACTCCGAACCGTTTAGATTTGTCCTCCCCAGAGAAGGTGGCCTCCTCTAATTTGTTGATGGGCTCTTCCTGCAACTGGCTCCTATCAGATGGGAGCTCGACCGCATCAAGAGGGAAGACCCCGCCCCCTACCGCGACCATATAGCATGCACGGGCAGATTCTTGATTGCCTTGGACAATGTCGACCACATGGTCGGTAGGAAATTTCAACTTCA
This sequence comes from Hemerocallis citrina, assembly GCA_017893485.1. NCBI lineage: Eukaryota > Viridiplantae > Streptophyta > Magnoliopsida > Asparagales > Asphodelaceae > Hemerocallis > Hemerocallis citrina. The sequence continues at coordinate 164,535,432 of CM030359.1, forward strand.
GGTGATAGTCAGAAGGCACCGCCTAGAGGGAGCAGAGTCCAGGTCTACCGAGGATGGCATTATAGGCGGCCTTGATGTCGTCCACCATGAAGTCTATTGCCTCTGTTTGGATGGTTGGGGTCGTTCCGGCTATTACATCGAGAGTGACGATTCCCTCAATTTGGACCGGGATGCCTGAGAATTCGTGGATCGTGTACCCAGTCGGCTTCAACCGCTTGCGAGAGAATTTGCCCTTTTCGAACACATCTAGGAATAGGAAATTGACAAAGCTTCCATTGTCAAATAGGATGCGGCGGACCTCATGGTTGACTAGGCCGGGGCTGACTACTAGGGCATCGCAATGAGGATGTCGAACGCCTTCGAAATCTTCGCTGGAGAATGAGACCGCCACTCCTTGCTCCTTAGGGGAAGGATTGTTGTGGGTTGCGTTAACCTCCCATATGAAGGCCTTGTAGGAGGTGTTCAATTCTCCCGCCATGGGTCTGCCGTGGACACATTGAAGGATGGCCGGCCCCCCAGCTTCTTTGGGCTCTGGTTCCACCTCTGGATCGTTGGCTTTCAAGCGGGGAGTGAAGCCCTCTGGTCCCTAACGTTAGTTTGAGTGAACTCCCTTAGGTACCCCCCCCCCTCTAGATGAGGGCCTCAATCTCATCTTTGAGCATCCGGCAAGTATCAATCTCGTGCCTGTGATCCCGATGGAACCGACAGTAGAATCTCTGGTCCCTCTTCTTGTTGTTGTTCGCTCGGGGAGGATGGCGGACCATCCCCTTGTCCTCAGTCTCCATAAGGATTGCTGACACACTCTGAGCTAGAGGGGTTAACCTCTCGAAGAAGGGGACAGGAGCCAGTCATTTCTGACCGAATGCATCTTTCTGAGCCTTCTTCGGAGGCTCAGAGTCATCGATCTTTCTCTTCCCCTTGGCTGGGACTTCTTTTGGGCCTTCAGGGTGCAGAGCCTCCTCGGCTTGGATGTATTTTTCGACCCTGTTGAGGATGTTGGGAAAATCAAGGGGCGGCTTCTTCGATAAGGAGGCCTTTAGCTGGCCGTGGCGAACATTGTGTCAGAAGGCTATGGATGTGACGCTAGCGTCGAGAGAAGAGACCGACCTAGCCTCGGTGATGAACCTTCGCACGAAGTCCCGAAGGGACTCCCCTTCCTTCTGCTTGAGGTCCAGGAGGGTCGCACTCGTCTTCTCGACCTTGCAACTGGTCACGAAGTGAGCAAGGAAGCTCGCCTCGAGTTGATAGAATGAGAAAATTGAACTGGGGGCGAGCTTAGAGAACCATTCCCATGCTGGGCCACACAGAGTGGCTGTGAAGGCGCAACAGAGGAGAGGATTTGATGCGCTCTAAAACATCATGAGGGTTTTGAACTCTTCCATGTGATCAGCATGATAACTCTCTCGAACTGAGGTGGCCTGAAATTCCTCTGAATCTCAGCATCGAGGATTGTAGCGAAGAACGGGGGTCTGCTAGGCTGATACCATCGGTTGGGTTGTTACCTGCCCTCGCCGATCCGATTGAGGAGATTCTCCATTTCTTATAGGCACTGAAGGACGGCCTCATCCCGTCTCGTTGGCTAAGTCAAGCCGTGAGACTAACTGCCCTGGGCTCTTTCCTGACGAGGGTTGTCTATTGATGCTCGATTCTAGGGCTCTCTGGAGGGCCTAGAGGACCTGGTTTCAAAAATCCCGGAACTCGGCCCTCGTGAATGGAACCTTTTCTCCTTGACTATTCGGGAATATCCCATCTCTCGGGGAGTGGCTGCGCCTCTGCTCCCGACCCTGGGAAGTGTGAATGTTGTGGGTCGGAGCCTGGTTGGAGGGGATCGCCCGCCCCTTGATCGGCTGAGCTGGCGACGGAGATCCTCCTCCCTGGCTGCCGACTGTTGTTGATGTACAAAAGGTCAACGATGACCAAGCATGAAGCGCTCGGACCAAGTCCTGACGGGCCCTTGCGTGTTCACATGACTGCGAGAAGGATGATGGTCGGCATGACGTCCTGCCATGGGCGCTCTCTTTGCCTTGGGTGCCATGAAGGGGGATGGCTTCGGGGTGAGATCCGAGACTGGGATCGAGTCAGTTAGTCTGTTCTCACAGCGGCGCCAATCTGATGCTGCTGATTTTGTGGTGGGAGCAACAAATGTGAGTTCTTGTTATTTTTAGTGGAAGAGACAGGTCTGAGACAGATCCCAGTCGTAGATCTAGATCTGAGGTGGGGAATTTGTGAGAAGCAGGAGTAGTTGGCCGTCCTGGGCACCTGCAAAATGCTTAGAAACACCGGAGAAGATCCTGGCGATAAGTCCTCCGACGATCTTGTCAGTCACTGGGAGAAATAAAAGCTAGCGTTCAGGTGGAAAAAAATTGATACCCTGCAGAAAGAGGGAGGGGGTCTGGTATTTATATGCAGAAAGTGGGAGCCCTAACCCCAATGGGCCTGGTTGACCCGCTTCTGTGGGCCCATGGGATCCTTAGGCCTGAAGCAGCAGAAAGCCCATGGGATCCTTAGGCCTGATGATCAAAGATGAGCGGATCTGGAGGGGATCATACGACTCTGATCGAAACGGATTTTACCCACATCAGCCTCTATCTTTAATTTATGAATCTATGATTATGCGACTAGCATAGCCAATTTAGCGGTGAGGAACTTCCCATGATGGTATACTGGTTAATCTTTAATTTTCTGAAATTGTGATGTATATTCATCTTATCGGAAGCAGAGGAGCACGAGCTATCATACTTCAATGAGTGCAAGAGCCTTGGCAAGGTGATAAGAGAAGATATTAAGTGATGCATTATTAGAAATTCTATGGTATGTAGTGTAACATGTCAGTTTCTTTTGAGTTTTAGACTGTTGTTGGTTTCCTGGGCTTTGGATTTGTGGGACTGAAGGCCAATCGAGGAAAAATATATACCCCATTGCTGGAACATTTGTTTTTACAATTGAAGGATATGATAAATGTGTGTAGACAAGTTTTCTGTTGATGGTGCTCACGTTGATTGTTGGTCATTTTGTTATCACTGCTATTGTTCTTGTGGTAGTGAAGTTTTGCATATTCTTAACATTCTGAATTCTTGAGATCAATGAGGTTAAGAAAAATACCACAATCTTTCATTGATTGAGGGAGGAACAAGCGTCTCAGGCCAAGTTAGAAAAGGAAGAGCACCTCGACATTTTGCATTAGAATAGTGAAAGTAATAAAAGCATTTCATGCAAAACCCACCTACTTGCAGGTTAATATGTCCACAAAATAAAAAGATCTTCAAAACAGTATGATGAACTCACAACAATTATCTAGGTTAGCCAGCAGATGCATTCAAGAGACTAGGAATATTTCACCAACAAAATAGTTATCAAACGGTGACACTTTTGTTACAACTAAAAGTTACAAAGTATTAACATGAGAATCGCAGTCTTTGTTGGACTGCATACATAATCATGTAAATGAATGAAGATTGAACACACAATAACAAATAGAACAAGCATCTTGCTAATACGCAAAATTTTTCAACTGGTCGAAAGAATGAGGCAGCTCAAATTGAACCATACTTTCTGCTTTTAATTAAACATACATTTTAAGTACATTTTCGAAGCTCATTTCCTTCCAAATATAACCCAACACAATAAGAGTACTTAAGAATCTAGTAAAAATTTGAAATTCTTCCATCAATTACAGTCTTGTAACTGAACTTAAGAACAACAACAACAATCTAGTATCTAGTATCTATTTCAGCAAGAACAATCTAGTATCTATTTCCGCAAGAGTACTTAAGAACAACAACAACAGCAAGAACAACAACAACAAGAAGAACAATAAGCAAGGCCGGCCCTTAGTTTACGGGGGCCCAAAGCGAACTCCCGAAATGGGGCTCTCATACAGAATTTGTTTTTTTTATAAAATTGGTAAAAATTATTATTATTATTATTTTTAGGATTTTTTTGTCTATCTTAAAATCTGATATATATGAAGAAATAGATGGAGATTTAGAGATTTGAAAAAAAAATCTCCATACAAACCCAAACTCAACTAAAATAAGCTGACCTAAGTACTAATTTAAAAAACAAAAGCCCAAAAAATTAAATTTGGGGGTCCAAAAAAACATTACACGCAAAATACGTACATATAAATACAAGAAAAAATATATTTGGGGACCCATAAAATGTGCAAAGTTTGAGGGCCCGAGGCGGCGGCCTCCCCGACATCCACTAAAGGGTCGACCCAAGAACAGAAAGAACAACAACATTAATTTACAACAACAATGTAATATGAGTTACACACACACACACAAAATAATAGCAAGAACAACAATAACAACAATAGCAGCAAGAACAGCAAGAACAACAACATTTAATTACATTGAGTTTCACATGAAAGTAAAACCCGAAATTACATGCTATTTGAAGAACCCAAATTCAAGCCTGAGACTTAGGTGGAGAGGGGTGTTGGAGGAGAGCTGAGGTGGAGCCAGGGTTTCAAGGTGAAGAGGGAGTGGCGAGATGCAGTGAGAAGGATTTGGAGATTTCGAGCTAGGTGTCACGGACAGGTTCTAGAAGCATCCAGATTGTTCAAGAGGAGTCCGGAACACTACGGAATGCCCCGGAAGGATCAAGAACATCCTAGTGACTTGAGAAAAAGAAGTCGTCCCGTGACATAGGGGAGGGGAGTCGGGGGACATCAGGGGCTTCGACGGCGAAGAGGGGCATCGGGGGAGAGCTGAGGTGGAGCTAGGGTTTTGAGGTGACGAGAATTTGGGGATTTCAATCTAGGGAGAGGGGCATCAAGGGCATGGGTTCCGACGAGGGACAGGATGTCGGGGGATAGCTGAGGTGGAGCTAGGGTTTCGAGGTGAATAGGAGATTGGGGATTTCCTTTTGGTCAGATTTGGAATTTTTTTTGGAATGAGAGAGGGGGGGGGGGGAGAGGAATTAGTTGAGTAGAAATGACAAAATTGCCCCTGAATAACCCAAACACAATCTCCCCCCTCATCCGATCTTAATCGCGGGATCGAATGGCTGACGGAGTAGCACGCACAGGGTGCACAGCTGAGTGGTGCGTAACCGAGGGGACCCTACACACACTCTCTATTAAGTTATATTAACATATACTAGTAATTTGCACGTGCGATGCACGTCTTAATAAATATAGTTTTTTAAAATAAAAATTTAGACATAATCTGGATTTGAACTTAGAACCTCCTTTATAATAGTTATGCACGTGTATTGCACGGGTTGATAGATTGACAAAATATTTACAAATGACACTAAGGTCTTCTCCCATTATAATATTAGAAATAGGAGTATTTCTTAGTTTTTAAAAATAGTGGGGGTATATGCTAATTTTCACATTTTAAATGGGGGCATTTGCTAAAATATTCCTTTTTTAGGAGCTGCACGTGCATCACACGGGTATGTTTGGTAGATTTAGTTTGCCGTATATTGCACGTGTTTACTCAGTTACAAAATTAGGGTTTATTTGTTTACAACCCGGTTTGTTTGTTTACAACCCTGACTCTCCCATTAAAATAGTGTGTATATATATATATATATATATATATATATATATTAATGGGAGAGTTGGGGTTCAAACAAATAAACAATTTTTTATTCCTTAGTTATATATCTACTATATTAATGGGAGAGTTGGGGTTCAAACAAATAAACAATTTTTTATTCCTTAGTGTGTGTGTGTCAACACGTGCAGCGCACGTGTTGGTAGTTTTCTTTTTGTCCTTTTCATTCCCCCTCCCCATTTCCCCATGTGCATCGCACGTGCATTACACTAGTATATATATAGGGGACTCTTCAGTTGCGCACTTCACTTTACACACTCCTCATGCGCACTGTTCCCCCGACCATTCGATCTCCATCACAGTCTTGATGGAGATCGTGTGGCCCTTATTTCATCCCTGCTCTCTTGCGCTCCCACTTGAGGGTAAAGTGGACTTTTCTACTATCCACTTCAGCTCTCTTCTCTTCCTCATCCCGCTCCCCTTCCTCATCCTGCTCCTCTCCCCAAATCGCACCCAAACCCTACCTCCTATTTCGTTCCAGCTCTCTTGTGCTCCGACTTGAGGGTAAAGTGGACTTTTCCATTGCCCACTTCAGCTCTCTTCTCTTCCTCATCCTGCTCCTCTCCCTATCCCGCTCCTCTCCCCAAATAGAATCCAATACCCTAGCTCCCAATCGAAACCTGGATGCCTCCCGCTTCTGTCCTTCGCCCCGCTCCTCTCCTCCTCTAATCTCTTACTATTCGAAAGCCCGATGCTCCTCTTAATTGAGCCGCTCCCAAAATCCCCCAAAATTGCAAAACCCTAACCCTAGTTCTAAATCCGAAGGTCTGTACTTCCAAATCGAAACCATTATTTCAATTTGTGTTTATTATAATCTTTTACTACTCCACCCCGATGCTCCTCTCAATTAGCCCACCCTCAAAATCCCCCCCAAATTGCCTTACCCTGGTTGTCTTAGCTCCGAGCTCCCGACGTCCCCCTCTCACTATTGCTTCCTCATTCCTCAACCCTGACGTCCCTCTCTCACTTCTCTCATGCCCACAACCCCTGAGGCCATCGCCACCTTCTCCGACGAAACCGTAGATCGAAATCAAAACCAACTCAGTCCATCTTCTTAAACTGTCTCTGTGTGTCAAGCTCACTGCTACCATTAATTATCAAAACATCAGGTAAAATTAATTTATCCTAATATTTGAGCATTCTTTTTTATTTCTGTATTTCTGGTTTGTTGTGTGCTTTGTGAAGTAAATTTTAGTTTCCACAAATTTCTCTAACAAGATTGTAAGATGTTTGAAGAATGTAAGATAACTTGATAAGATATTTAATCTCCCACTTTGGTATAAGATTTGTTACATTCTTTATTATATATTTTGTCCATTGACCTTGTTCTTTTACTTTGATAATAGGTATGGAGATTGATGAAGGAAGCTTTAATGCCAGTGGACCCCTTTTTGAGAGTACAAGAAGGTGAATTTATTCCGGTAGTTGACGATCACTTAAAACCACATGTAGGTATAACATTTGATACCCTAGCACAAGCCAAGAATTTTTATGCAAATTATGCCAATTGGGGGGGGGGGGGGTGTTCAATTGTGTAAGGGTTCAAATAAACTAAAGGGATGGCAAGGTCATTGAAAAGACATATGTTTGTAATAAAGAAGGGGTGTCGATTAGTAAGAGTACATCTAGAAAGGAAACTACATCTAGAACAGATTGTAATGCTTTGGTTCGTGTGAATCTAAACAAAGAATCAAACTCATGGGTTCTTTATTCATTTCACGAAGTATACAACCATATTTTTACTTCCCCGGTAGAAGGCATTTATTACCGCGAAACCGTAATATGTTCCGATAAAGCAGTACTTGGGCAACTTACACAAGCTAATATTCCTACATGCAAAACAATGATGTTTTTTGAAAGTTCTACTGGGGGTCTAAATAGAGTTGGATTCACCGACACGGATGCTTACAATCATGAGAGACACTTGAGGGAGGTTGTGAAAGGTCATGATGGGCAAATGTTGATTGATTTTTTCAAATGGCAACAAGAAAAAGATCCATCTTTTTTTTATGATTTTGAGGTCGATGAGTTTGATCAATTGACGCATTGTATTTGGGTAAATGGGGTTGCTAGGAGGAACTATGAAGAGTTTGGTGATATTGTGTCCTTTGATGCAACACATAGTACGAATCGTTATGGGATGCTATTTGTCCCATTTGTGGGAATAAATCATTATTGGCAATCGGTATTCCTAGGTTGTGGGTTCATTTCGAATGAGAAGGCTTGTTCATTTGTGTGGTTATTTGAAAAATAGTTAGGAGTAATGAAACATGCTCCATTGGTATGGTGACGGATGAAGATCATGGGATAGGTGCTGCAATCAAAAAAAATTTCCTACAATTCAGCATAGGTATTGCATATGGCATATCCTAGACAAAATACCAACAGAGGTGCCTCAATTGAATCAAAATAGTCAGTTCATGGATGCTTTTTAGGATAATATTTATAATTCATATGATTCTTTTGCGTTTGAAGAAAGATGGAAATCATTGCTTATTAAGTATGGGGCGGAAAATAATAAATTGTTGAATGATAAATTTACTATTCGGGAGAAATGGGCCCCCGTCTATCATAGAAGTCATTTTTGGGGCAGTATGACGAGTAGCCAACGAAGTGAATGGATGAATTCATTCTTAAAACTCCATACTCAAAAAAGTACTCACTACATGAATTTGCTCTAATCTTTGAGAGAGTCTTAGGAAGACAAAAGGAAGAAGAACTTAAAGAAAATCATCGTACACTAGAGAAGAAACCGAAATTGAAGACCGAGTGGCCTTTGGAGCAACAAATGGCGCAAGTCTATACATTGATAATGTTCCACACTTTTCAAAAGGAAATTCATTCAAGCTTAATATATAATGTCAGTTTGTTACTAGATGCGAAGAATGAGCCGAATATATTATATTTGGTGAAGCTGTGTGGAAAATCAGAGAATGAGATAGTGGTTACTTATTCCAAAAGTACTCAAATGGCTAGTTGTTCATGCAAGTTGTTTGAATTCATGGGTATTCCTTACAAGCATATTTTTGCATATCTCAAGTACTTGGATCATAATGAGCTACCAAAGCAATATATTTTAAGAAGATGGATCCGAGATGTAATAAGAAGAAGCTTGACAAGTGAAGGCACGTGCGAGAATTTTGATTCTCGCTTTTGTGAGTTGAGTAATCTAGCAAAACAACAAGTTGATTTTGGAATAGCTTCTAATGAAGGCTACGAATTCATGCGTGAGCAAATGTTCAAAAATATCAATGAATTTCATCTTATGCAACCCGGATGTAGTGGAGAAGCATACGATGGGAAGTTGAAATTGTCTGAAGTTGAAGTGGAGGAGCCGATACAATGCAAAACGAAAGGAAGACCTCGTGGGAAAAGAATGAAGCCTACAAGAGAGAAAAAAAGACGGAAACCCCGAAAGTGCAGTGCTTGCGGTATTTGTAATGAAGATCACGATTCAAGAAATTGCCCAACCAAAATTGATAGGGCAAATTTATAACTTTCGGTTGAATTTGGATGAATTCTCTTAAATATTGTGTTTTCAAATAAAAATTACTTGTTTTTGACTAACTCTTTACTTCCATTTCTTTAGAGGAAAAAAATGTAGAAGAAGAAAGTTTCGAAGACACAAATGATGATATAGAATGAGGTATGTTATCATGCATTTATTCATTTACTTACACTATGCAGGATTTATTTATTCAAACATCACTACATGATTAATGACTTTGCAGGTAATGGTTGAATTGAAGACTTGTAGCATATTAAAGTTACTAGTGAATTGTGTGGACATAAAACAGGAAAAGAGGGAAGTATTTCAAACTTTGGCATCTATTTGTGAATTTGGTTAGAAGCTTTTTTGTGTGTGGGTGTAGGCAATGATGACAATCTCTGTTAATTATGCTCTCTGTGAATTATGCTTATTTGCTATTTCATCCTGGTTGGCATGGTTAATCCTGGTTGGGCTGTGATGCTCTCTGTTAATATTTTTGGGGAGAGGAGCTGGATGAGGAAGAGAAGAGAGCTAAAGTGCGCAGTGGAAAAGTCTACTTTACCCTCAAGTGGGGGCTCAAGAGAGCGGAATGAAATAAGGGCCACACGATCTTCATCAAGACTGTGATGGAGATCGAAGGGACGGGGGAATAGTCCGCATGAGGGGTGCGTAACTGAAGAGTCCCTATATATATAGTTGGCTGAGCTTGAATTTTTGTGTGAATTTTTGATTATTTATGGCTGATGCTTGAATTTTTGATTATCTTGCCTGATGCAGCCCTATTGATTATCTTGCCTATATGCAACCCTATTACAAACTGAAGAGTCCCCTATATGCAGACCTATTGATTATCTTCCCCGATGCTTGAATTTTTGTGTAAATTTAGGCATTTTCTGCATTTTAAAACAAGTTTGTTCTGAGCCTATTTGTTTTCAAATTTCTTTCCATGGATTAGTAGGTTGTAATGGTTGCAACAACTTTGAGAAACTGGAACGGTATCTTATCATTTTTTTTTATATGAACAGCAGCATGTGAGCAGCAGCATGAACATCTAAGCAAGAGCAGAAGCAACATTTGAGTAGCAGCAATTAGGGAGTCCAATTCGACCACAAAGCTTTTGCCTGTGAATCTGAGAAAATTTTCATCAGCATTGTGACTGTTCATTTCTCTGATTTTGAATTTCAAGTTGTACTTTTGTTATCGATTATTGTACTTTTGTTCATTTCTCTGATTCTGATATCAATATTGTTATACTTTTTTTTATTCTCTGATTGTAGGAACTCAACCAACATTGATGTGGTAATAGATTGCCTTGTGAAGGACACAAATTCGAAAAATTGAGTATAAGCAGTATTGTGCTTGTGCGTGTACTTGTTAACTCTGCCTTTGTATGAGATTATGTTTCGGGTTGTGATAATTGAATTCTGTATTTGGCTTTCGGGGCTTCTGTGAAACACTTAAGCTTAACAATTTGACTGTTTACTTCATCTAGAAGGAAGCAACTGCAGCAAATCCAAAATATTCAGCAATTAAGCACCACATTACCGGGATAATACGAATAAAAGGATTTGTCATTTGAGATGAGGAATAGACCTGAGCTCATCCCGTCTTCTGCTCATTCTGAAAAAGGAATGATAACAAAAAAGTGACAGAGAGGGTAAACATTATCAATTTTAAGCTTGAAATTGAATACTTTACAATGCAATGACTTACACTTTAAAAAAAAGAGAGGAAAGTTTCCTTTCAGTAGCAGGAGCAAGGCAAACAAGAAGAAAAACTAATAATCTAAGAAACAAGTTGAGAACATGGATGTTTAACAAAAAAGAAGAAATGGTCCAGTTTATTTGGTTTTCCGCATCCCTTTTCAATGCAGGCCAAACTAACAGTTGAGTCTGCCTCATTTCTCTGTCAGCAATCCAATAGTAATCAAATCTTTATACCAACTTGATGGCAGCTGAAGAGAGATTGGTGACTTCCTAACTAATTAAAGGGGAGAGTAACTACTTAATGATAGTTGACCTAGCAGCAACTAAATACGAAAAATCCTTTTATAAAATGAAAGAAAATGACAAATTTTTGGTAAGACAAAAATTCCCTTAGACTACTAAAGAATCCATGTAAGTAGGTAAGACAAATTTTTGCTCACTTCAATTATTATATATCACTCATACATATACTGTAAGGGCCAATTTAGTCCCAAAACATAAAAAAAATAGAATACAGCCATGGAGATTTCTAATGTATATTTCAGAGAAACTTTGGTCTTCAAATCCAAAAAGTTGCATTTTCCATGGATCTCCCCAGTCTATCTTACTCTAAAAAGTATAAAATGGAACTCAAAGATCGACTGAAGAATCCCCTGCTACTGCTGCTCACTGAAAATCATACTCTGCTGCTGCATTCTCTACAACTATATTGCTCCTACTTCTCCTACTTCTTCTTCTTCTTCTTCTTCTTCTTCTTCTTCTTCTTTCGCTGCTTGAAAAAAAAACAAAGGGAATTAACTTTCAAATTTTGCATTGTTTTTGTATGAATTAAAACCTACTAATTCATGGAAATATATATTAAATGTTATAGGCTCAGAACACACTGGTTTTAAGGAAGCAACATGACAAGTTCATCAAATGCAATTTTGTGGCAAGCATCAGGCAGGAAAATCAGAAAATGCAGCAATTTACACAAAAAATCAAGCTGATATCACTAGGGCTGCATGTTAATGTCATGCCAACTAGTCTACCTGCATAAATAATCAAGCATTAACCATGCCAACCAGTTCAAATACCATTGCAAAATGGAGTGCGCAACTGAAGAGCACCCAATATATATAGGGGAATTCGGAATAAATATAGGGGAACTCTTCATATATAAACAGATAGCAGAATTAACAGAGAGCAAAGATTAAATCGGTATCAATGTTCATTAAGTAATTGTCATCACTGCCTACTGTCACACAGATTTGTAAAAAAGTGATTGTCATCATTGCCTACATCCACACACACAAAAGCTTCTGACCAAATACACACACATTTGTAAAAAAGTGATTGTCATCAAATCTTTATACCAAATTCATAAATAGATGTCAAAGTATCAAATACTTCCCTCTACGATGATTTGTGTCCACACAGTTCGCCAATAACTTGAATATTTGATCTTCAAATCAACCATTATCTGCAAAGTCATTAATCATGCTCATGTACTGATGTTTGAACAAATTAATGCTGAATAGTGAAAGTAAATGAATAAATACATGATAACATACCTCAATCTATATCATCATATGAAAAGATACCTCAACCTAGATATTTCAAAGTCAGATGCCGTGTAGAAGTTATTATGAGCTATAACTACTTAAAATGAACGTACTTCACAACATTTTACTACAACAATTCACAGGCTACTAGGGAAGAATGCGACATAAACAATATATATGACTTATCAGAAATTCTTAGTCGCCCTCCCCGCGATCTTCCAAGTGCAAATAAAGGAAAATTTCAGGAACCAATATGTTCATCTACTTTCTGCTGCTATCGCATGCCAAATAATGTAGACTATGTTCATCTACTTGAAAACCAAAAAAGGTAGACTATGTTCATCTACATGCTATCACATGCCAATATGTTCATCTACTTGCAACCAAAGCTAAACTATCAAATGCCAAAAAATAACCAGATAGTAGAATAATGAATTGAGTTGAAAACACCTACAATCAGTGAAATGAATTGTAGCGATTGAATAAGGAATGAGTAAGCAATAGTGAGAGGGGGACGTCGGGAGCTCGGAGCTGAGACAGCCAGGGTGAGGCAATTTGGGGGGGATTTTGAGGGCGGGCTAATTGAGATGAGCGTCAGGGTGGAGTAGTAAGAGATTAGAAGAAACACAAATCGAATTAATGGTTTCGATTTGGAAGTACAGACCTTCGGATTTAGACCTAGGGTTAGGGTTTTGCAATTTGGGGGGATTTCAAGAGCGGCCCAATTAAGAGGAGCATCGGGCTTTCGAATAGTAAGAGATTAGAGGAGGAGAGGAGCGAGGTGAAGGAGAGAAGCGGGAGACGTCCAGGTTTCAATTTGGAGCTAGGGTATTGGATTCGATTTGGGGAAAGGAATGGGATGGGGAGAGGAGCGGGATGAGGAAGAGAAGAGAGCTGAAGTGGGCAATGGAAAAGTCCACTTTACCCTCAAGTCGGAGTGCAAGAGAGCAGGAACGAAATAGGAGGTAGGGTTTTGGGTGCGATTTGGGGAGAGGAGCGGGATAAGGAAGAGGAGCGGGATGAGGAAGAGAAAAGAGCTGAAGTGGGCAATGGAAAAGCCCACTTTACCCTCAAGTGGGAGCACAAGAGAGCGGGATGAAATAAGGGCCACGATCTCCATCGAGATCGAACGGTCAGGGGAACAGTGCGCATGAGGAGTGCGTAAAGTGAAGTGCGCAACTGAAGAGTCATGTATACTAGTGTAATGCACGTGCGATGCACGTGGGGAAAATGGGGAGGGGAATGAAAAGGACAGAAAAAAAATCTACCAACACGTGTGCTGCACGTGTTGACACACACACACTAAGGAATAAAAAATTATTTATTTGTTTACAACTCCATCTCTCCCATTATATATATATATATATATATGGGTTTTGCTCAGTTGAAAATGGGTTTCTTTTCAACGGGTTGGAAAACAGCCATTTCAGCCGTCCGATCTGCCTTGATCATGATGAGCGGATCAGATCTTGGCCCGTTAAACATCCCACTAACGAAGTGAAAAGCGGAGGGGTAATTTCGTCAATTCACGCCAAAAAACATTTGGGACTTAGCGTTTTTTTGGCGTGGAGTTTTTTTTTGTCCAAAAAGTCACTTAGCCGTTGTTTAAGACAACGGCCTAGGTTGTTTTTTTATAAAAAAATTCAACTTAGGCCGTTGTTGGGAACAACGGCCTAAGTATGTACAAGTGTTTTTCCAAACACTTGTACACTCAGATCTTCATCTCCCTCACTTCGTCACAAACACTATCTCTCTTTCTCTCGAGCTCCCGAAATCCATCCCCAGCCCCTAGTTCACTCTCCCAACCCCTTTGGCATTGATTTCTTTGCCTTCTCGATCTCCGCCCATTGTAGAAAGCTCCCTATCTCTCTCTTCCTCTCCCCAATACAGCAAACCCTAACTTCACATCCAAATTCCCAAATCATCTAAACCCTAGCACAACTTGTCTTCCTTTGTCTACAACCGCGTGCAGCGGCTTCTCACATCTTCGCCAACTCTCTATCACTCTCTCTTTGGACCAGGTATTTTCTTAATCCCAATTTACTATAATGAACTCTTTGAATTTATTGATTTTTTTTCAATTTTGGAGTTGGTTTTTTTTGTATTATGCGTAGTAGTGTATGTAGTCTATAATTTAGAGAGTATATAATTAGCTCTCATCTTGTATGTTGTACACATCTTGTTGACATTTTTGTAGATGTAGTGGTAGTTGTAGTGGTGGAATATAGGAGATGAAAAAAAACGAGATGAAAAAATTCAATTTGTACGAGTAGGTCAGACTTGCTGCGTAGAAGGTAACAGAACTTATAGAGGCGATTTCCGTCTCACGATTTGTGAGATACGTCCGTTTATCATTTCAATTCAATACAACAGATATAAAGTGATACACGGTCGTATCTTTCAAACCGAGAGTCAAAACTCACCTCTGCAAGTTCCGGAGGCTCGTGTTTGGTGTGCCAGAGGTGATGCCCAAATTTAGGAAATAAGTTTACCATTTTTGTTGTTTTGACGCCTATAAAAAAAACCTTTAATCCACCTCGGAACTTGTGGAATACGTTATGAGGTGAAAATAGCTTAAACGAAGTCCAAATAAAACGAAACTTTGCGAGTAGGTTGGTCTCACCACTCACAAGTCATACCAACCTGGACATGCGAGTTCCGACCCACGGTTTGCGAGATACGTCTATGTATCGCTTTCCGCTCAGTTTTCAATAGTGAAAACGATACACGGCCGTATCTTTCAAACCGTGGTTCGGAACTCCCATGTACTAGTTGCGTTAGCCTGTGTGCGGGGATCTCGACCCAAAGTCGGATTTTTTGAATTTTTTGCATCTCGTTTATGTTGTTTTTACGTGTATATGAAAATACTTTAATATACCTCAATTTTTTTTAGTACAGTCGCAATACAAAAATGCTTAAACGAAGTCGAAAAAATTCGAAACGGTGCACGTAGGTTCGTCTAACCATTCACAACGCAACGGAACTTGTATTTGCGAGTTCCGACCCACGGTTTGCGAGATACGTCAATGTATCGCTTCCCGCTCTATTTTAAAGAGTGAAAGTGATACACGGGCGTATATTTCAAACCGTGGGTCGGAACTCACTTTTACAAGTTGCGTTGGCTTGTGTTTGGTGTGCCCTAGTTGTCGGCGAAATTTAGGAATTTTTGCATCTCGTTTGTATTGTTTTGACGCGTATAAGCGAACTCTTGAAATTTTTTCATCTCGTTGGTTTATGTTTGGTAATTTCCGGGGAGTAATTAGTTTTATATATGCAAATTTTGTTACAGAGAAATGATCAGAACGAAGGGTACCGGAAGGGGAAGTACATCCTAGGAAGCACGGGGGGAACATTCCACAGAGAATGTGAGAACTAATAACTTGGATTGTCCCTAATTTTGTATTTAGTGATATTTATTTTAGACTAATAATAATTATGTTTTTTGGTTCGTGTAGGTTGGTGCATCCTCTTCGATGACAGGACGTCGTGGTCCAGGACCAATAAATCTCGGCGAACTGACCTTGCAAGATCGCCACAGATCCACGGAAGTGTGGGGTGGGACGACGCGTAGGTGTAATTTCCGCACCCACGAGACTATGAAGGTGCATCCACGTATTGTTGAGCACCTTGTAGCGGCCGGTTTCTATGGAATCAGTATAATGGAGAATGTTAAACTCGACCGAGCACTTCTCTCGGCACTCGTGGAGCGCTGGAGGCCAGAGTCGCACACGTTCCATCTACCGATCGGAGAGATGACGGTGTCGCTATAGGATATAGCGATGATATCTGGTCTTCCAATAAATGGATTGGCCGTGACGGGTAATATTAACTTCGATAAAATAGAGATGTGCAACAAACTGCTCGGTACAGAGTTTGATGAGTCGGCAGTGGAAGATGATACCATTTTCCAAGGGCAATCAATCCGACTATCTTGGTTGAAGGGACGTTTTGATGGGACGCTGACCAACGAATCGCCCGACAACTATGTACAATCCTACACCAGAGCCTACATTCTAACGGTGATCAGGGGGTTCTATTGCCTAACTCATCGGGCGATATGGTGCACCTCATGTACCTACGATTTCTCGCCGACCTAGGCTTAGCTAGCCGGTACAGCTGGGAAAGCTGCGCGTTGGCAATGCTATACAGGGCGTTGTGTCATGTAGAGCTAGAATCATCAGAAATGACTGGACTAATGATTTTGTTACAGATTTGGTCCTGGGAGCGACTGCACTTGGGTCGTCCCTGTATTAGGAGACCGGCAGTCGGTTGGATGGCCCAACCAGAAGATCCTGCTATGTTAGCACCCTTAGGGGTATATTGGGCTGGTAGTCGGAGTTACAAAGACAACCTCAAGGGTGTAATAACGTACTACAGAGACGAGCTCAACCAACTACATGAAGAGTTCGTAATTTGGGCACCGTATACACCCGAGCCTGTGGGAAGACTACCGCTAATGTGCACCACCGGGTCGCAGTTGTGGCTAACGACGGCTCCCCTCATCAAATTTGGTATAGTGGAGCATCCGCGACCGGAGAGAGTCCTTCGTCAGTTCAATCTTCAACAAGATAGTCCCCCAAGCTGCGTAAACCTATATGATCATGAGTTACACGTCGTTAGGGGTACCGGCCGCATGCCTACTCATGATTGGGTAGATTACCATCGTGTTCACGTTGCAGAATGGAACGAGCGACGGTTTGAACTTGTCCTCGTCAATGTTCTAGAGTACGATGGAAGAGTGCAAGGAAAGTACATGACTTGGTTCTGACAATATACACATTTGTACATCTCTCCCGATACAGTACTACCTGTTGGTATTCAACGAGAAATTGAGGAGAGGGAGATTGAACCATTACCCGCATATTCCAGTTCACAACCCATGTTCCAACCGAAGGCCACAGCTATACGTATAGTGGTAACTTTAATCTTCATATTTATTTTAATGTTCGTTATACGTGAAGTTCATGAATTCTTTAAATTATTGAATTTGTGTAATTATTTTTGTTGGTTTTTTCTGATTTAGATTGATAACACGATGGACATGGCAAAAGAATGCGCGGAGGTACTAAAAAGTAATGTGGGCACGGCTATGAAGAGTTTTGCTCAGAGGATGCTCTCTTCATGCCGTAGCAATATGGATGCTTTGGGAGTGGCTGAACGTTTGGATCGAGCATTACACGGACCGAGGGGCGGCCGACGTAAAAGTGTGAGGGGTAGGCCAGCTGCATTAATGGGGCAATGGGAACGTGAGATCAGAGAACAACAAGCTTCAACTTCAAATACATCTCACGAACAAGCGCAGGATGAAGAGAGTGAGGAGAGGGTTGTCGGAGACGTACAACAAGAGGGGGGAGAATTTGAACAAATCCCCGACTCGCCAACCACGATGCGGCGCCGAAACCCTGCTCGGAAGAGGCGAGCACCACAGCATTTCATGCCCGGTACTTAGCCAATACATTTTGGAGGCTGTAATTTTTGTTTATTTATTTTGTCGGTTTTATACTGTTGTAACTAAACTAGTGGAAAATGTGGTTCGTAAGTTTAAGTGTAGTTGATGTTATTGTTATTAATTTGTAATAGTTAATTATGGTTGGTAATTTTGGCGGTTGTAGATATGAATTTATTCGGAGAGTGTAGGTGATGGCAAACAAATGTAGCAGCTTCAGCTGCTTTGTATATCTCTGAATTTGGTGATATTTTCAAGTGTAGCAGCTTCAGCTGCTTTGTATAAATGTAGATTTATTTTATTTTTTTTAACCTTAAGCCATTGTCCCAAACAACGGCCTAGGTAAGAGGACTAAGGTAGGAGGATTTGTCATGCTCTCTGACTTGTTGGCTTCAAAAATAGCAACAAGTCAGAGAGCAGCTCAACTTTATTGTTTATACCCAAGGCCGTTGTTGGAGACAACGGCCTTAGTTGTAGGAGAAAAATATAGAAAATTTGTCATGCTCTCTAACTTGTTGGCTTCAAAAATTGCAACAAGTCAGAGAGTAGCTCCACTTTATTGTTTATACTCAAAGCCGTTGTTGGAGACAACGGCCTTAGTTGTAGGAGAAAAATATATAAAATTTATCATGCTCTCTGACTTGTTGGCTTCAAAAATAGCAACAAGTCAGAGAGCAGCTCTACTTTATTGTTTATACCCAAAGCCGTTGTTGGAGACAACGGCCTTAGTTGTAGGAGAAAAATATAGAAAATTTGTCATGCTCTCTGACTTGTTGGCTTCAAAAATAGTAACAAGTCAGAGAGCAGCTCCACTTTATTATTTATACCCAAAGCCGTTGTTGGAGACAACGGCCTTAGTTGTAGGAGAAAAATATAGAAAATTTGTCATGCTCTCTGAGTTGTTGGCTTCAAAAATAGCAACAAGTCAGAGAGCATCTCCACTTTATTGTTTATATCCAAAGCCGTTGTTGGAGACAACGGCCTTAGTTGTAGGAGAAAAATATAGAAAATTTGTCATGCTCTCTAACTTGTTGGCTTCAAAAATAGCAACAAGTCAGAGAGCAGCTCCACTTTATTGTTTATACCCAAGGCCGTTGTTGGAGACAACGGCCTTAGTTGTAGGAGAAAAATATAGAAAATTTGTCATGCTCTCTGACTTGTTGGCTTCAAAAATAGCAACAAGTCAAAGAGCAGCTCCACTTTATTGTTCATACCCAAGGCCATCGTTGGAGACAACGGCTTAGGTTATACGCCAAAAAGACAGACACTTTGGGATGCTCTCGACTTGTTGGTATTTAAAAATAGCAACTGGTCAGAGAGCCCCCCAATATAATGTTTATACCCTAGACCGTTGTCTCCAACAACGGCCTAGGAAGTAGGCCAAAAATAATTGGTTGTTTGCTTTTTTCAATTTTCTCTTCACTCTTTACGAACAATATCATCGTACTTTATACAAAAGATAGATGATAATTTGGCTTGTATAACAATTTTAATTTTTTTTTATTTTTTAGTTTGGCTACACCTAACTAACTACTACATAATCACGATGTTTTAATATGTACAGAACAACCCAGAAAATATATAAAAAAAAAAAAACTATTTCATTCGTTAGGGTTAGGGTTAGGGTTAGGGTTAGTGCTAACGGGGGTTACGGGTAGGGTTAGGGTTAGGGTGGGTTAGTGGTTTGGTTTGGGTTATTGTAGGGGCTAGGGTAGGATTATTTATAGTTGGGAGTAGATAGGTAATAAGTTTCCAATAAAGAGTTTATAGATATTTAAGTTCTATCATTAATCACATGTGTCTCTCTACTTTTTACGTGCATTGCCTTCTGAACTCTACAAAATAGACGTTCATATCTATGTTTTTTTGTTTATATTTTGTATTCAATTCCATTTCTAGCCACGTAACTAACAAATATATTATATTTTTTGGTTTTTTTTTGTTTATATATTATTACTTTTTTGAATAATAATATATAATCTACAAAATCCTTGTACGTTGTTTACAATGAAGACGTTCCTGAAGACATTCTCCAAACATGCAATTGGGAAGAATTCTATGAGATTGGGTAGAAGATGTGTGATCACATGTAGTAGAACAAGTTCATTATAGAAAAAACCAATAAAGTAAAACCCCACATGTAAAGGAAAAACCACATGTAGCTCACCCTATGTGGACCATACTTGGAAAAAACCACATGTATAATGAAAGAGCAGACCTTTTTTTTGAGATTCTCACATGTATATTAGAGATATTATGAACAGAGTGGTGCAAATCCTCTGTTAATAGAGACATAAGGGAAGGTGCAGTTAGAGATGAAGAAGGATAAGGATAATTATTGGAGACATTTTAATATGGGAAAAACCTAAACTACATCACAACATGTACCTCCCCACATGCACCCAATATATGGGAAAAACCATATGAACATCCCCACGTGTAGTTTAAGACCAAAATCGAAAAAATCACATGTACATCACCACATGTAGTTTTCCCATTTTTTGCACTCTTCCGAAAACACCCTCCTAAAAATACAAAAACCCATATCCAAATATCAAAGATATCTAATAATTATGATGGAGAAGAAGAAATCAAAAATTAAAAAGATTCGGTTCGTTGTTTGAGCGGAGAGTAATCAGATCAAACTACTTGGCCATCAAGAACTGGATCTGACTATTTTTTGGAGAAAAACGATCTAAATAGGGACCATTATGTATTGGAAAACCGTAACAGAAACCCACAAGTATATTTGAACACATGTATAAACCAAAGTGATGAGTATTCCAAAAAAGTTCAAAGATTACTCTTAAGCACTACCACCAACTGTTGCTTCTGTGGAAATTTTGGATGTGGAATCTCGTCGTGAAGTAATTGTGTGCAGTTCTTCGAGTCACTTTGAAAGGTGGAAGTAATGGGAAAATAAACAAATATACCTATATGATATACAAGTGTAGATTATCTATCTTTGGTATAAATTTCCACAGAGACTGTGCGTAAAGAGTAAAGAGAATATTGTATAAATCCCAAAAATTTCATAAATAGGCCATTATTCACGACAACGGCTTAAGTCATTCATATAAAGGGGTCCTATATGACTTTTTGCATTTTAAAAGTATTAAGCTAAAACCTAGGCCGTTGTTGGAGACAACGGCCTAAGGTATTTAACCTAGGCCGTTGTCTGCAACAACGGCCTTGGACCCTAGGCCAAAAAAAGATAAATTGGGGTGTTCTCGACTTGGCTAGGGTTAGGATTAGGGTTAGGGTTAGGGTTAGGGTTAGGGTATTCAGTTTGGTAATTAGTGTTAACGTGGGTTATGAGTAGGATTAGGGTTAGCGGGGGTCAGGGGTTTGGTTAGGGTTATTGTAGGGTTAAGGTTATTGCAAGAAAGATATTTGCGGTAAGATCTGGTTTTTGGTTTATCATTAATTTGTGGTTGTTGGGAGCAGACAGGTAATAAGTTTCACAAAAAAGTTTATAGATGTTCTGTATATAACCAATAAAAATCAATAAAACATCATCTGTAGGTTAGGGTTAATGTAGGGTTAGGGTTATTATAGGGTTAGCAGAGTAGGGTTATGGGTTAGGGTTAGGGTTATCGTAGGGTTAGCACAACCCTAACCTTAACCTTGACCTTATACTTGTAAACCAACCCGGTATATATTTTTTGGATATGTGGGTATTGTATTAGCATAATCAAATCTATATATATCATACTAAAAAGGATCACAAACATATTAGAAATGATCACAAATATAATGCAGGAAAAATCAATACCCCTAAAGCTGAACATATTCCCTTTGTAATGGAACACTAACATATATCCTACTTCTAGTTTATTAGAACCTGTGAATTCTCTCCACTTCTCTCCACCAATGCACACATGATTCTGCCATACTCTAATTAACCCAACTTCCCATGTTTTGCCATTAGGACTCAACGATGTTGTTGTTTTCCTACTATCTTCATTGGTGTTAAGCTCAACAAAATAACATGCCAGCAGAATTTCAACATACACCTAAATGGGAAAAAATACCAAGCTAAACAAGTAGAACTCAATCTCAAAGTAGAACTCAACACCCGCCTACTATTATTGCAGACACTTCAATATGGGAAATACATAAAGTACACAACCATATGTAGATCCCCACGTGTAGCCTATATATGGGAAAAACCACATGTACATCCCCAAAATGGATGATTATGAATTATTTTTTATCATTTTTTTTACATATTTAACCACCATGATTGTATAATTGGTTTGAAAGGTGGTAGTAATCGGCACTTAAAAATAATATTGCGGAAAGATATACAAGCGTAGATCATCTGTCTTTGGTATAAATTTCCACAGAGACTGTACGTAAAGAGTAACTTCAAAAATTATAAAAACAGAAAAAACATCATACGTAGTCCGTTGTTACAAACAACGGCTTAAGACATTGAATTAAAGGGGTCCTCCATGACTTTTTCCTCTTTTCAAATATTAAGCTACAACTTAGGTCGTTGCCTCCAACAACGGCCTAACGTATTTATAAGAAATGGGGTTGCTCTCTGACTTGTTGGTCCTTTTGTCTTCTCCAAGTGAGAGAGCACCTCCAAAATCACAACTTTTTTACTATAACTTAGGCCGTTGTCTCCAACAACAGCCTAAGGTATTTATAAGAAATGGGGTTGCTCTCTGACTTGTTGCTCCTTTTGTCTTCAATAAGTCAGAGAGCACCCCCAAAATCACAACTTTTTGACTATAACCTAGACCGTTGTCTCCAACAACGGCCTAAGGTATTTATAAGAAATGGGGTTGCTCTCTGACTTGTTGCTCCTTTTGTCTTCTCCAAGTGAGAGAGCACCCCCAAAATCACAACTTTTTGACTATAACTTAGGTCGTTGTCTCAAGCAACGGCCTAAGGTATTTATAAGAAATGGGGTTGCTCTCTGACTTGTTGCTCCTTTTGTCTTCAACAAGTCAGAGAGCACCCCCCAAATCACCACTTTTTTTTAGGTTATCTTAGGTCGTTGTCTCCAACAACGACCTAGGTTTATCATGTACATATTGTTTTGCTCTGTGGTTTGTTGCTTTTTTTTAACTAGTTATATTGAATAAAAAACCAAATTCATGAAATAACTGAGGTCGTTGTTGGAGGCCGTTGTCTGCAACAACGGCCTTGGTTTAAATATATATATATATATATATATATATTTACAAATACAGGTACAGCTACAGCTGATACAATTGAGTAACAAACCAACATTTGCGTATAACAACAATATTAACAAACGACACAAACAGACGACACTTAAGTCTCAAGAATTACATTTACAGTTACCAATCAAAGGTAATTAACCAAGTGGCATAAAGAGTTATAAATATATCGAACAATTACATTTTAAAAATTACAATTCATAGTGGATCGTCATATCTCGACTCAGAACTGTCTTCTTCGGAAGGAATTACTTCTTGCCTTCATTGAAAGATTAGGTTTAGTTAGTAAGAAACTCATTTGCCACAAATAAAGTATAATAAATTTAAACGAGTGACAAACATAAAAGTTACGAGTCATACCCCTCAAATAAAGTTGGACAATTTCTTGAATCATGATTCATTTGGACAATGCTGCATCTTCGGCACCTTCTCGGTTTTTTTATTCGGAGTTGCTCTCTAATCGGCCTCAATCTTTTGGCACGAGCCTTCCCTTTGTCGTGCACTACTGTGGGTCACTAATGCGTGTAGGTATGTGTCCACTCCCTTGATCATGAGGTTGTGCACTTGGATGCGGTTGTGAACTACCTCCAGGTTCGACACTATCATGTGGTTGTGAGGCCTGTTCCGGTTGTTCACCTAATCCGAGTTGTAGCCGAGAAACCCCATCAATGATCTTCTGCAAATTCTCCAACGTGTATTTGTAACTCTCATTGGAGGAATAACCGAGATCGACAATTGGTTTTGCATGGTAGCTCAACTCACAATATCGAGAAGCAAAATTCTTGGTATTGGGTTCGGTTGGAACTGATGTGTAACTTCTTCTCATCACATCCCTAGTCCATCTTCTTTTAATATATATATCCGGAAGGGATGTGTGATGGGAGAAACGAAGTACAGCTAAAATATGCCTGCAAGGAATGGTAACAAATTCGAATAAGTGACATGAACATGTAATAATTCCGTTGATTTTGGATAATTGAAGAAGGCGAGCCTGTTCTGATTCTCCACAGAGTATCACATGGAAGGTTGAACTATCCGGTGTCTCAAGATTGGCAACAAATGTCACATTGTACATGAAGCTTTTTGTGACTTCATCTTGGAATTTGTAAAATATTTTCAAAGTATATATTTTTGCCATTTGTGTCTCCAAAGCCCATTCGCTCTTCAATTTCGGTCTCTTCTCACGGTTACGATGATTTTCTTTCAATTCCTCGTGTTTTTGCCTTCCCAAAAAATGGTCGAAGATGATGGCAAATTCGTGCAGGGAATACTTTTTTTCTGTATGATGCTTCAGAGCAAAATGTACCGACTCAACCCGTTGGCTACTCAACATGCCGGCCCAAAATGAATCTTTAGCATAGATGGGTGCCCAACTTTCACAGATATCGAATATATCATTCAACCATTTGTTACTCTCTAATCCGTATTGCGAAATCAAAATATTTCACTTTTCTACAAATTCATGTATATATTCGGAATTGTAGATTACATTCTTCAAGGACTCTCTAAACTTGTCGACATCGAAACCAAGACGAACCTCCTAGGATAACTTATCCAGAATGTGCCAAATACAAAAACGATGTCGAGTCTGGGAGAAAACTTTCTTAACTGCGGCGGCGATCCCACGGTCTTGATTGGTGACAATACCGGATGGAGCACGATTCATAACCCCTAACCACTTTTCAAAGAACCATTCAAACGAAGAAGCCGTCTCATTTGGAATGAACCCACCTTCTACGAAAGTCGATTGCCAATATTGATTCACTCCAACAAACAGAACAAATAACATTCCGTAACGGTTCGTATTGTACGTGGCATCAAAGCAAACTACATCGCCAAATTCTTCGTAATTCATCCTACAAATACCATCTACCCACATACAATGTGACAACCGCCCTTCGGGATCGACTTGAATGTCATAAAAAAATGAAGGATCCATCTGTTTCTTAGATTCGAAAAAATTAATTAGCATTGTAGAATCATGTCCTTTCAATGCTTCTTGCGAATCTCTAACTAAATTTCTAACATCTTTTTCTGTAAATCCTACTTGATCATGACCACCACTAGCACTTTCGAAGAAGAGCATTTATCGACATGTTTGGATATTAGCTTGGTTCATTTGGTCTATAATCCTTTTGTCCGTATTTGACACGGACCTGTTCCGGGGCAAAAGGTGCCTTCTACCGGGTGAGGTGAATTCGTGATTGTGTTCTTCGTAAAATGAATACACCACCCACGTATTACTTATTTCGTTCAATTTTACACGAACGCAAGCCTTGCAACCCATTCTACTGGTTATTCCACGTCTACCAACACTATGTTGTCCCGGCGACGACCAAGCTTTATTACAAAGATATGACTTATCTACTTCCATTTCCCCTTTTAATTTATTCCCACCCTTACGCATTGCAAAACCCCCACAATGAGCATATGCAGAATAAAATTTCTCGGCCTCAACTAAAGTGGGGAATGTCATACCTAACTTTGGTTTCTGATGGTCTTCGACTATCGGCATGGAATCAGTGATTGGTTCTACCCGCACAAAATTATCGCCGGCAGCAGAAATCTCCGTATCGTTGTTCATCTGGAGTAAAAATATATTATTGGTCAATTAATATACACATTATATATAAAATAGCTTGTTAACAAATGATTGCAATATATATACCTACGAAACAAAAATAAGCGACAAAATGTCGAAAACGACGTCATATAAATACAAAACTCTTCTATTGGGTTCGGCTTGCCGCACACAAGGTAACGGAACTTCTACAAGTAAGTTCCGATCCACGGTTTGCAAGATAAGGCCGTGTCTCGCTTGCATTCCCCTCACTCTTGAACTGAGGTTGTTGTTTGATATACGGTACAAATCCGCACAAACGAGATTAAAAAATTCCTATACTTTGGAAGTGGGACGGCGGCAAAACACATGAGCCAACAAAAATTGTAGAGGTAAGTTTCGGCTCACGGTTTGCAAAATACGCCGATGTATCGCTTTCACTCACGGGAATGAATTGAAAGCGATACACGGCCGTACACTTCAAACCGTGAATCCAAACACACTTCTACGAATTGCGTTGGCTTGTGTATGGCGAGCTCGACGTACTCGCAAAGTTCCAAAAATTTTTGTTTGCTTTGTGCGCTATTACTAACATCGAATAACAACCAACAACAACTAATACTACGTCTACTTCTCCAATTAAACTAGAATTACCTACTCTATAAATACCTACGCATAATATAGCAATTGTACACTCAAACATTGGAGAAAAATTTCCAATCAATTAGCCTAGTTAGATCTACTCAAGTAGGAACAAATTAGTACCTTTAACAATGAGGGTGTTCGGGAGGCCGCTGCGCGCTGCTGTAGAGAAAGGAAGGGGAGTAGGGTTTGGCTAATTTATTCAGGATTAGAGTTTTAGGGTTGGGTAGATTTCGTAAGGGTTAGGGTTTTTTTGTAATTGGGATCTTCAAAGGAAGAGGGCTAGAGACTGAGAATAGGGAGAGATTCGGTGAAAAGCAACGACCAAGAGAGAGGTAGGTTTTTTAGTTCGATAGAGAGAGAGCTACGGTTTGGGGAAATGGGTTTATCGAGCTCCACTAGCGAGAGAGAGAGTTGTGAGGGAGATGAAGATCTGAGTATGTACAAGTGTTTGGAAAAACACTTTTACATACTTAGGTCGTTGTTCCCAACAATGACCTAAGTTGAAATTTTTTATAAAAAAAACAACCTAGGTCGTTGTCTCAAACAACGGCCTAAGTGATTTTTTGGACAAAAAAAAACTCCACGCTAAGAAAACGTTAAGTCCCAAACGTTTTTTGGTGTGAATTGACGAAATTACCCCTCCACTTTTCACTTCGTTAGTGGGATGTTTAACGAGTCCAGATCTGATCCGCTCATCATGATCAAGGCAGATCGGACGGCAGAGATGGCTATTTTCCAACCCGTTGAAAACGAACCCGTTTTCAACTGAGCAAAACCTATATATATATATATATATATATATATATATATATATATATATATATATATATATAGGGAAAGCTTCGGTTGAGCACTACTCTAGTGCTCACCGCGTGAACACTAGGCCTTCGGGCGTTCATATCGAAAATCAGAACCGTTCACATTGATTTACACATCTAAATTAGTTTAAATATGTAAAATCAAATCATTTGAAATTCATTTGCCCATTCATCATGTGACTATAAAAACAATGATTTTCAGCCATACAATTTTGTAACACTTCAATGAATGGGCAAATGAATTTCAAATGATTTGATTTTACATATTTAGACTAATTTAGATGTGTAGATCAATGTGAACGGTTCAGATTTTCGATATGAACGTCCGAAGGCCTAGTGTTCACGCGGTGAGTACTAGAGTAGTGCTCAACCAAAGCTTTCCCTATATATATATCAATATATATATATAAGCAATGCTCCATTGCAAACAGATCTGTTTGCAAAGACCGGTGAAAATGGCATTGCTGGTCATTGGATCAAGTTCATCTTGATCCAGTGGCTGTGATCGAGCCCGCACATCACCCCATCTCACTTAAGTTGTGAGGGGTAATTTGGGAATTTTGTCCCAGATAACTGTTCGCCTCATTCGCTCTCTCACTCACTCCCAAATTTGAACCTAGGTCGTTGTTTGAAAACAACGGTCTAGGTTATAAAAAGTACAAACCTATGCCATTGTTTGAAACAGTGGCCTTTTATATATAACCTAGGCCATTGTTCCTAACATCGACCTAGGCTATAAACGGTCGCTGTTTCAAATAACCTAAGTTCATTCAACGAGTTGTCTGAAACAACGACGTCTTATAATCTAGGCCATTGTTTTCAAATAACGGCATAGGCTATAAAAGGTCATTGTTTCAAACAACCTTAGTCGTTGTTCCAAACAACAGCCTAGGTTCATTCAACGGGCGGGGATGATCATGGCCGCTGGATCTTGATCGATCTGATCCAACGATCACGGGCATCGTTTGCACGGCGCCTGTTTGCAATAGAGCATTTCTATATATATATATATATATATATATATATATATATATAGAGAGAGAGAGAGAGAGAGAGAGAGAGAGAGAGAGAGAGAGAGAGAGAGACAGTCCCCTTTCGTTGTGCATTATCATCCATGTTCACTCGCCCTTCGGGCCTTCGTATCGATGATCCAAACTATTCACATTGATCTACACATCTAAATTAGTCTTAAAATGTAAAATCAAGTCATTTGAAATTTATTTGCCCATCCACAGAAAGTGTTACAAAATTGTATGGCCTAATATCTTTTTCTTATATAGACATGATGGATAGGCAAATGAATTTCAAATGACTTTATTTTAAATATTTAGGCTAATTTAGACGTGTAGATCAATGTGAATGGTTCCGATCGTCGATACAAAGGCTAAAAGGGCGAGTACACCCAGAGTGCACATGGAGGCTAGCGCACAACGGAAGATTCAATATATATATATATATATATATATATATATATATATATATATATATATATATATATATATATATATATATATAAGTTTAATATGTTAATATAACTTAATAGAGAATGTGCAATTTTCTCTTTTTCTCCCAATTTGCATCTCATACTCGGTATATTGTAAAATCAACTTATCTACATTCATTTATATATTAATTAATTTTACTTTCACTTTCTCTATGTAGCTAATTCATGTGATCCTTTATCGAAAAAAGTTTAATATGTTAATATAACTTAACAGAGAGTGTGCAATCATTTAGATATAAAATAAAGTTTAATATGTTAATATAACTCAATAGAGAGTGTGCAATCTTTTATTTTAATCCCAATTTGCATCTCATACTCTTCATATTAACTTATGAATTTGAAAACTAAAATCTTTAGTGAACACTGAAAAATAAAATTATTATCGTGTATTTATGGGCCCGTTATCGAACCCGAACTGGACCTGAAAAAAAATGAATATACCTGGATTCGAACCCGGACCCATTGCTATAGGGTAGGTTTCCAATATCTATCTCAATACCTCAACCCGACCCGACCTAACTCGATAACAGTGCCTACCATCATTGTCATCATCATCGTCATCATCATCATCATTGAAAAAAAGTGTATGTAAACTTATATCAATATAAAATTTTATTATTATCTTAAACAAATAAAATTCTGCTTAATTATATACTATTATTTGTATTAACTTGAAAATCTTCGCTAAACTATAAATAAATAAAAAAACACTTTCCAAAGGTTACCTTAATAATAATAATAATAATAATAATAATAATAATAATAATAATCTCTAATATTATAATTGGAGGATCGGTGTTGTGTCATATATAAACAAACCAACTAGATTGATTTAATCTCAACCACACCTTTTTAAGTGAGATTAATATTAACCATCAATTTCTAATTAATTAGCCAGTTACCATAATATCCCCAATATCAAAATTATTTACGACATAATTATTTACTGAAGTGTCATTTATATTAAATAAAAGTTGGTGCCACTAAGGGTAATTTGTAAAGAGTAACCACTACCCCTCAGCAAACAACAAAGAAAGTGCTCCCCCCCCCCCCTCGGTCCCAAAAAAAAAAAAAAAAACAAAAACCAAAAAAACCCACCATGTCCAAAGTATCGAAGATCGTCGGCAGTCAAATCATTTCAGATCCATCGTCTTCTTCCTCATCCTCTCTTTCTCTCTCTCCCTCCTAGAAATCCTAACCCTAATTCTTTAATATCACCGTTTAAAGAAGAGATGATGGTTGCATCGATGCACATGTGGGTGTGTTGACATAGATCTCGCCGTATACCTTTGCCTCCAACGGAATTGCCATCTCATTCGGAGTCTCCATTCTCGCTGCCGCTTGGTATTCTCTCACTTCTGATTCCTCAGCGATTTGTTTTCACAAATCATTTTTTTTTTGTATTTTTGTATTTTTTAAAAAAATTATGAAATTGATTTTAAGGGGGGTAGTTTGATCAGAGCTATAGCGCCCCGAATTTCTAATATAATATCGCAGAAATACGTGGCACAATTCTTAGCATCTACCTCAATGTAATAGTAAACCTAGCCAAAATACAGATAAAATTTTAAACTTTTATTACATCATTTCTTGACAAAGCACAGCGGAAAATAAACACCTTGAATTACTATTTCTTTCTTTTACAACACATTCTTTTACAATTTACATAAGTCACACTATCATTCTACCACATGCATTCAAATCTCAATGCTATAGACCTGTAAAACATGAGGCTAAAGATAACCCTAACCCCCAAAACAACAGGGATCAGCCATAATGGTGTGAGTGACATAAAAAAAAATACAACATGAATAAAACATAAGAAATAAAATCATAAACAACACATACAAGCAGTAGTAACAAATGGAAAATGAAATAATAATAAATAAAACATGAAAATATCAAGTGAAACTACTAAGGGTCAAGTGTAGAAAATAGAAAACAATCATGCATAAAACCAAGTCAAGAAAATACAAATGCAATATGCTGACTCTCTAATGTATACTTGTCGGATTCTATGCATTCCATACTACATAGGTCCGATGCAAGCCCTTATCATTCACCACTTTATAGGGTTAGATCCCTCGTTATGCAACTAATCCTACTACGGTGATAGAAATAAGATCCAGAATACTCCGCAAATAGGCATCACAACCTTCGATGCACAAGCATCATGTAAGAATAGCTCTGACCCCCAGGAAGAAATGACCTCCCTGACGTGTACCCCATGAATAGGTTTGCGAGACCCTCGACATGCTGATACACTAGTACATCCAGTGAATAGGTCCGCTAACCCTCAACACGCAAATGCACCTGTTAGCTCCGTGAATAGGCCTGCAGATCCTTGACAGGCCGACATACTAAATGTCCTCTCGAGACAGAACAACACACAGTCCTGGAACGCATCCGTTGGACTATACCTCTAGAGCATATACTTACGTTTCCCAAGTTTCATCACATCTCCATTAGTGCTTGTCCTTAGGTTGACTTTTATTAAAACACAAATCCTCCTCTCTAGAGTTAGTGTATCCTGCTAGACTTAATTCCACAACAACCCCAAGACCCAACTAGTCATAATCTACAAATTCTCATCTGCCGGTTCACAGAAATCCCACTCAACTCTTAGAGACTCACAAAACGAATATCAACACCAAAACTTTCGATAAAACTCTTTATTTCATCATCAAAATGTTTATATCAATAAAAACTTCTCAAATCAACAAAACCAATTACATTCGATATACTCACAAATTTCCAGAATTGAAATAAAGTATTAAATCCATTAAATAACTGAGAATCATATTTTTGAAGTCATTGAAAGTCATAAAACATCAATTTCTTTAAAAACCACATATTTTTCACTTTATAAAGTCATAAAAATACAATTTAAATTCTATTATAATCAAAACATAACTCACTGTAAATTACTGTAATATGTAGCAAAAACATCCTCTAAAACAGTAGATCAATAATCCATAATATCGAAGAAATAATCGTTCAAGAAAAACGACGGAAGAACTCACAAAACAGCCAAAAACAATGATGTCGGTCGACCTTCAAAAGTCACAGTCGACCGACATAACAGTCGACATTCATTTTAGTTCAAAAAATGGACAGCCGACTTTCATGTCAAAAACAGCCCATACAGCAGCTTTAAGTTTCGAGCACTTCTCAACTGATACTTAATTTAAACTTTTTAAAAGAAAGAATTTAAAAGATTAAAACCCTGAGATGATCAAATACAACATGTCTAACATACTGGAGTTCATAAATCAATTCAAAATCTCAACAAGTTCATAAAAGAGCAATTTTTCATGAACTCTTCAAACAGTAAAACATAGATATATAAGCGTGCATCTATGTGGGTTTGCATCAATAAAAGCGTCAAGAAAACATTGTATATAAGTAATATATTGTTCAAATCAATCTCAGTATCAAAACAATCAGATCTCAATCGAAAACTTCACAAAACATCAAAATTCAATTTCGGCCTGCACATCTACAGACCCAAAGTCAAACCCTTTTCAATACTTCAAAATTTGATCTTTTTGATTCAAAAATCCTTCCATAACTTGATTAAACACAAACGCCAGTGATTACATCAATTTACCCACGAATATATGTAATTACAATAAGTATTAAACAAGATTTTCTCCATCAAAAATATCAAAACAGAGTGTATGTCTATATATACATAGTAGAGTCTAGGTTTTGACTTGTTTTATGCAATAACCATCATATAACTCAATATAAACAATCAAAACAGCAAGAAATATGAAAGAAAAATAACCTACTCATGATTTCTATTAGGTTCTTAACAATCTCAAGTCATCCATATAGAGTTTCAATCATCAATAGCATAGTTTTCATGAAAAGATTCAATTTTTATTCATCATATCTTCATACAAACTCCTAACATGCTTTCTAATAGACAAATTATTACATACAACATGCATACAACAGCAAGAAACCAAACATATGTCACTCACCTTTTTGAAGAATCAACCGAAATAATAAAGAGAATAAGAAAAGTCCTTCCTGTCGCAAGAAAACCAAAATCCTCGCCTCGAAACTCTAAGAAATCAATAATAAAGAAAACCCTTTGTGTAGTACAACAAAGAGATGGCTTCACTCTCTTTTAAATAGGCCAGAAATTAGGTTTTAGGGTTTTGAATAGATTTTGCAAAATATCCATTTTGAATATATCTTTACATATATAAATCCTTATACTTGGAAAATAGATAAAACAATTAAATTTATATTTAAAAAAGAAAAACAACCCAATCTGGTCGGCACTGTTTTCAAAACCCAAAAAACAAAATTTGTAATTTTTTCTTCTAAGTGGTAATTTTGCAAAAAGACCCTTCTTTAAGAAATTTGTGAAATAAACCAAACATATAAAAACAAAAAGTAAACTTTTTTACCTCTGAGTTGACTAGCAATCATGCTTAGCCCAAAAATCTAAAAATGTGGAGTTTTCACTCCAAGTTGTAATTTTGCACAATAGCCCCTCTTTTTATAATATTTGCAAATAAGTAAATAAATATCAGAAAAATCCAAAAAATTCATAAATAATACATACTAATAAATAATAGGTTTTCTCAAAATAATTTCTTACTTTGAACTTCCCAAGAAAATATTTGCACATGTAAAAAGATAAATTTCAGAAAAATATTAATTAAATCATCAAAAATCATTTTAATTCATTTATTAATCTAAAAAAAAAATATTTAAAAATCTAGGGTGTTACAAGAACTTCCATGAAAGTGTCGAGAATCACATCTAAGAATATCATCAGGCGAGGTTTCCAAGAAATTTTGCTTCGAAAAAATGAAATCTTTGTAGAAATTGATTACTAAAGGATTGGAATTGGTATAGTTGTATTAGTTTCTTGATATTGTTTGTTAATTTACGTATTAGAGTTTGACAATGGTTAATATTATGAAGAAGAGAATTTCTTTTGTATTGTTCATTCATTTCAGTGATATTGGTCAGAGGGTTCAACATAGATGTTAGTGTGGAGAAAGTTAGGATGATTGTTGTCAAAAATGTGACTTCTGAGGTCCAACCGCTCACTCAATCACGCTTATCTGTTACAGTATTGTTCATTGATTGCATAGCTTTAAGACCATATGCACTATATGTGAAAAATAAATTGCATTTTCAATTGATATAATTTACATATTAGGAGTGTGATATTGGTCAGGCTGAGGATTGTGGGAAGTTCCTTTCTGTCATTAATTGATTCTGTGAAATTGGTATGGGGATTCATAGTAGATGGGACCGTAAAAGGGAACTGAATTTGGTTTTGTGTTGATATACATGTACTTTCTCACTTTTTTTTGTTTGTCAAAAATTGTAGTCTTACTTTTAAAAAAATAAAAACTGTTAGGCATGCATCACACTCGTCCAGATAAATAGTATAAATAATAATAATTCCTAATCTCTAATACTATAATTCAAGAGTTGGAGTTGTGTAATTAGTAGCAAACCAATTCAATTGGTAGACAAACCAACTCAATTAATCTAATCTCAACCACTCATTTTTATATGGGAGTTATATTAACCATCTATTTACTCAGTTGTTCTCAGTTACCAAAAATACCTTCATAGTTCAAATTTATTTATGACATAATTATTTACAAAAGTGTCATTCATATAAAATAAAAGTTGTTGTCACTAGGGGTAATAACAAAACCCACAAAATTGACCAGCCATTAAAATTGATCGTCTCTCTCTCTCTCTCTCTCTCTCTCTCTCTCTCTCTCTCTCCATCTGCCAAGTCGATCACCTCTCCCTTAATCATATTTCTCCTCTCAAACCCTAGCCCGCCCTCTCACTATCACCTCCCCGTCTCCTCAACTCTGACATCAAATCTTACGATTTTCCGAAGGGCATCAAAATCACTATTCTAAATGGTTTGGGTTTGGGTTAGGTTCGATCCATGGCATCCCCGATAAAGACGATAAGCCCACTCCCAAATCCCCCATTGTTATGGTAATCTCATTCCTTTCATATTCCTATTCAAATCGGCATTTTGCCTCTTCAATTGGATGTGATTTAACGTATTGGTTGATTTGGACATTAGTTGGATGATTATGGTTCTGATTTGGGTTAGTTTGGTTTAGATTGGGAAAATTAGGGTGACACTGTTCAATTTTTAGAGTTTAGGGGTTGGATTGGGATTGTGATATGGGGGAATTTGTGAGTTTCTTCATTTCAAAGTTAGTTATTGCATCTAGGGTATGTTAGAAAAACTGAGCACAAAATTTAAAGTTTAGTCTCATTCAGTCATTGATTTCATTAGAGTGATCGAGAAATCGTGAATAAGGAAAATGTTGTTTTTCGTTTGTGTGTTGTGATGTGGCTGGGGTTGAGATTGTTTGATATTGAGATTGAGCTTAGGAGAGTTTAAGACTATATGTGATTTTGTGCATTATTTCGAGTTTAATCATTTAACTTTTGTTCAGTTTTATTACTTTTTCTATACAACATGACCTATTGTTCTCAGTTTCAAGTTTATAACTCAAGAGTTGGAGTTGTGTAATTTGTAGACAAACTAACTCAAGAGTTTGGAATGCATTGCACGTGCAAGATTGCTAGGTCTATAAAAAAGGAAAGAAAATTAAAACTTTGAAAAGAATTGTGTGATTTACCTAATGATTTAAGAATAATATAGTTAAATTACGATAAATTTAGCTCTCATACTTTATATTTTTCCTCACATTTGGATGTGTGCATTTTACTAGTAGTAATAATATCTCAACTCAAAAGAAGATGATACTTTAAGAGAAGTTGACCTTTCTATGATGCATCTGCACAAATCACATCAAAGAAAAAAGTTAAAAATAGAAAGGAAAAAAGTCACAAATTAGATTGAAATTAAGAAAACCAAATATTGTGTCAAAATTAAAAAAGATAGTTCGTAAATGTCAGCATGTAGTAAATGTAACTATAAATCATATATTCTATTGAGCAAATCAAATAGTATATTTGAAAAAAATAAAAATAAAAGTAAAGTAGATTAAAAAAGGAACGATGCATGGTTCATGAGAAGAAACGAATCCCAATCATTTATTTTTTTACCAGCAAAAGGTAGGATAAAGTCCCACCTCACAAAAGCATATATATATATATATATATATATATATATATATATATATATATATATATATATATATATATATATATATATATATATATATAAGACTAAAAGATAGTGCATATACACAAAATGATTTATTGTTCGATCTGATATGGTTGCTATATATAATCCTATTGGAGGCTTCCATACCCTGAATTAAGTCGAAGTGAGGATAGCGGACGTCTGTCTTACACGTCAACTTTCCTTAAGTCTTGATACTTGGCCCCAATAAAATTATAACAACAAGCAAGCACTAGCCGAAGGATCAACTCACAACCCAAAACAACATCCCTTAATACATATTGTGCAGGAATAGTAAGGACCAAAAACAACAACCTCAAGCTGAAGAAGAGATACAAAAGAATAAAAATCCACCATCAGAGACAGTAAAATCATCAGGAGTTACTGTCTTCGCCACTGTCTGCAAGATCATCTATCTGGACATCTAATTTGAATAGAACTCCCTTAGCTCCTGCAATTTCACCCCCTGCACAAGCTTCTCCTTCTTCTTGTCACTATCACTTCCATCTAGCCAAGAACGAAACCAAAATTTTGCATTAGAAACAATTGAGTCTGCTGAAACTATTCGATCGTTTCTAGCTAGCCAGATACTCCAACAAATAGCAACTGTGAGAATGTGCCAAGCATATCTGTGCGAGTGTGAGACAAAACACCATGATGAGAAGCATTCGTGTATATTCTGAAGCATTGTGTGTATGTGGAAGAGGGTTGTGAAAATATTCCAGGTGGTGGTCGCGATAGGGCATTCGAAGAAAATTTGAAAGGTTGTTTCAACCTGACATGCACAAGTCGGGTCTCCCAACCAACCCTTAAAAAGTAGAAAAGCCTTGGAGTTAATCTTCTTCCAGCTCAACTGCCAGATGAAGACCTTGCATTTTAGAGATGCTAGTGATGCCCAAGCTTCTTCCTGGTATAGGGATCTGAGTCCTAAGTAGATGAAGAAATTGTAGGCTGATTTGATAGTGAAAACGCATATTGCATTATGCCTCCATGATGGTCTGTCTTCATATTCTGATGGGTGATTGTCAGTTATGAGCTCCAACAGTTTCTCCCTCTCTTCTCTAAGGATAGGGGTAGAGATGCAGTGAAGTCTTGGTCTCCAATGCCAATTGTTATTGATCCATTCTCCTTGAGATAGGATAGTTGCTTCAGGGTTCCATGTTGCAGCTATTAGAGCAGGGCATAATCAGGAACTATTGTTACCATAAATCCATCTGGATGTCCAGAATTTGATCAGTTTTTTATTTCCAAGCTTCCAACCAATATTCTGCATGAACTGGTCCCTGAGTTGAAAGAATCCCTTCTAGAAATTTGAGGCTTCAGTAGGGCTCCCAAAGCTATGTGAACTGACATTGTTGTATAAGGATTTTAGGGTCTGTTATAAGAGTCTGATAAGACAATATTCCACCACCATTTGAAGAGAAGAGCCTCATTAAAGACCTTTAAATCATGAACAAGTCCTCCATGCTGCTTAGGTTGACATATCTTCTTCCATTGCATACAAGCTGCCCCTCGTGCATTAGTATCAGACTCACTCCAAAAAAATCTGCTTCTAATTTTATCAATACTTCTAATCACCTAATGTGATAGCTTAAAAAAGGAGGCAAAAGAAACTGCAATGCACTGAGCAATGAATTTATAAGAACAAGCCTCCCTCCTTTGGACAGCATCTTGCCCTTCCACACCGAAAGTCTTCTTTCAATCTTGAGAATAAGAGGCTACCAATCTCTTTTTCTCAGCTTATCTCTAGTCAGCGGCAGTCCAAGATAGCTAATGGAGATCTTGTCTTTCTTGCAGTCTAGATTGCTTGTGAAAGCATTGAGCTTTGCCCTAGACCTGTCAAAATATATGATAGAAGACCTATTAAAGTTGATAGCCAAGCCTGACACATTTGCAAAGATATGGAGTACAACTTTGAGGTTAAGGACTTCTTGTTCATCTCCTTTACAGAATAGAAGGGTATAATCGGCAAATTGGAGCACCTCCAAAGTGGATAGGAATCCCCTGAAAGGGAGTGGTGAAAAGGAACCATTTCATCGTCCACAAAATAGCATTTGTGCTAGAACATCCACAACCAAGATAAACAACATTAGCGATTGAGGGTCACCTTTCTTGAGACCTCGCTTGAAGTTAATGATCTTTCCCCCCACTCCATTGATAAGCACTAATGATTTCGCCGTTTTAAGGATCATGTGCATCCATCTGCACCCTGCTGGTCCAAATCCTCTTGCAACCAACATCTGATCAAGAAATTCCCATCTAATGGTATCAAATGCCTTTGTGAAATCAATCTTCAACATGATTGTGTCTGAATGCCGATTATTGCAGTGGTTAATGGCTTCATGTGCCACTAGGAAGAAATCCACATTGGACTTTCCTTTGAGAAAAGCACTTTGGGATGAAGAAAAAAGTGAATCAAGTATTGGGCTGAACCTGTTGGAAAAGATCTTAGTGAAGATATTGAAAGAGCAATTTAAAAGGCTAATAGGCCAATATTCAGAGACAATATTTGCCCCCTCACATTTTGGGATGAGCATGATGTTGGAGTAGTTGAGTCTGCTTCAGTCACTATCTCCTCTTTGGATGGAGAGTAGCAATTCAAAAAGATCAACTTTTATAATATCCCAGATGCTATGGTAGAAGCTTATAGAAAAATCATTCGATCCTGGGGCTTTATCGCTACTCATGCCAAAGATAGCTTTCCGCACTTTTGCTAGTGAGAATGGAGAGTCTAAGTGGTCCACGTTAACATCCTTCGAGGGATAGAGGGATCTCCAATCAATGTTAAAATCCGATTGGGAGCCTGTGCCACAGATATCTTGAAAGTGATTTTCAAAGCATGATTGAATAACTTAAGGTGAGGTAGAAAGGTTCCTATCCACTAAGAGTGAATGGATAAAACTCCTCTCTCTCCCGCCGTTTGCAATGGAGTGGAATTTTTTTTTAATTAGCATCACCCACCTTTATCCACTATAGCCTTGATCTTTGTTTCCAATACACTGCCTCTGATTTGATGAGGTTCTGATATTCTAACTAGGTTGCTTTGAGGGAATCATCAGTGGGGAGGTTCTGTTACGCTTCTATCTCCAGCCTGAGCATCTTTTCTTATAGTTGTTGCTTCTTGGCAGGGAGGTAACCAAAAGTCTCATTTCTCTCCACCGTCAAATTCTTCTGTTGAGAAGATGTATTTTCTTTGCAAAGATGTCAACAGCCGTACCATTGCAAGAAAAAAGTTGCAACCAATTTCTAACTGCAGAAGTGAATGAGTCATGTTGAAGCCAAACTTTTGCAAACTTAAACTAATGGATTGGAGGGGAGATAGTTTGAGTGTCGAGAATAAGGGGGCAATGGTCTGACGATATTCTTGGGAGTGAGTGCTGAATACAGTTTG
Organism: Hemerocallis citrina; assembly: GCA_017893485.1. Classification (NCBI taxonomy): domain Eukaryota; kingdom Viridiplantae; phylum Streptophyta; class Magnoliopsida; order Asparagales; family Asphodelaceae; genus Hemerocallis; species Hemerocallis citrina. The sequence continues at coordinate 164,574,469 of CM030359.1, forward strand.
GATAAGAAGTCTCCCATGGAGTGGAGATCAGAAATCTGTCAAGTCTAGCCATTGAAGGGTGGCTCTAAGATTAGACCAAGTGTATTTTATGCCTGTAGGGGGTAGATCAATATGAGCTCATGGATGAATTCTTTGAAGTATCTCATATCCGTGTTTGAGATGTGTCCACTGGAGCACTCAAGATCAGATGTAGTAACATTAAAATCTCTGCAAAGGACCCATGCAACTCTAAGGTTGCTCCTTCTCTGCTTAATTTCATGAAAGCATAGAGTTCTATCCTCCAGATCATAAGGAGCATAAACAGCGGTGATAGACCATTCAACATTAGAGGTGCGATGCTTGAAAGATGCAGAGACAGACAAGATGTCAATCGCAGAGAATGTGCAATCAAGAATAAGATCATTCCAACCTAATAAAACTCCTCCGTAGTTGTCAATAGCATCTAACTGCAACCATTTAGTGATAAGGCTGACACCCAGATAGAAGAGTTTGCGAGGCTTGGACTGCTTGGGCTTGGTTTCTTACAAATAGATAACAGAAAAAACAGAGCTTCGGATGCCCTCCTTGATCATCAAGCATTTATTAGGGTTGCCCAACCCCCTAACATTCCAAGTAGCTATCTTCATTGAAACAAGAAGGATCAAAATGCACAAGAAAAGAAAAAAAAATTGTTCCACAACACAGCGCAAAGCCAAAGTGCTAGGCAGAATGTCTTAGTTGAACAGTGTGATCAACTAATACCTTCTCCGAACCTTTAAGTGCATGCACCGAGTGTGGCCCCTTAGCCCCCACTCCTCTTGATTCAGCTACTTCAAGAATATCCTCAGTTGATAAGATATCGAAAGGATTAAAGTGCACATTTGTAAATGAAGCATTAGAAGAGGAGGAACCTGCTGCTTTCTTCTTGATGGTAGATATAAGATGCTTCATAAAGGGACGAGTGCTCTGCATTTTCCTGAAGATCTGCAGCGCTTCAAGCGCTTAGCTGAGCCTTCTTCAAAGCCATGAAGAATGGAAGTGGAGGTGTAGGAAGTCTTCAGTTTTGACCTCCTAACCAAAGAGCGAGTCTTGAAGTTATTAGCTCGGGCTTTGCTTGATCTAGCTTTGAATACCATCGTTTCCTCTGCTTGTGCTTTAGCCACTTCTTTGATGACTGGATCCCTGAGGGCTCCTTCAATTGCCGGTTTGATCTTTGAGATGAGGGATAGGGGGAGAGTAACTAACTTCCCATTCCGGAACATTTGGCATATTTCTTCAGTAGAATCCTCGTTGGTAGAATCTGGTGAGTTGTACACATCCTTGACGGGCCCCCTGATATCGGATTTATTATTACTATTTGAGGATTCTGATAGCGCAATAATAGGAGCATCTTTATCAACTGATTTGCCTTTTGAATTGGACCCCTCCTTGATAGTGGGGATAACTGGAGAATGTGACAAAATTCCCCTTTCCAAACTAGTATCAACTAAATCCAGAATATTCAAATACTTTCCAAGTTTGTTACCATTTAGAGCGGAGTCAGTGGTAGTTTTTTTACCCTCCCTGATTTCGTGGGAATTTGAATCATCGACATGCAACACCTGAGCCTGGGGCTGGGGAGAGGTAGCACTGGTGCCGATGGGTTTGGTATGTTCAGGGACTTTTACATGCCAGAAAGAGCCACTTCCTCCATCACCACTCGATCTCGCCGTAGTAAAAAGCTGGACCTTTCCAATGTGGACATAATTGGTTCACCAAGGAAAAGGACCAGGAAGTCATGCACATGCTTTTCAAAACTCCAAGGGGCAGTGCACTTAAGGTTTTCGACTTCGATGAGGACTAGAGCTTGATCTCGTGTTTCAGCCTCTTTCATCTTCCTACTCGTCGTAATGAACTTCCCGAACGGCTTGATGAGAAGCTCAAGAGATGTCTGATTCCACCTGTAGAAGGGGAGAAAAGGGAGGTTGATCAAAATAAAGCTAGGCTTTGGACGGAGGTTAGCGCCAGAGTCAAGCGACCATGGGGAGAAAGCAGCATTAAACCCTGAGAGTTTGAAGACTCCCTCAGAAAATGCATGCTCCACCTCTATTGTTGTTGGGAATTGGACGTGGTAGACTCCATCGCCCACTCTCTTAAGAGTCCACCACCATCCTTGCCTCCCCCATGGAAAGTTGAAAGCACATTCGAGATGCTTTGTGAGGGGAACTCGCCGAGGATTGATGAGGTGAAGGAAGGTGTTTGCATGTAGTGCCAGAAGTTCCTGCGAGATGTTGGCATTGTAGGGGAGTTCGACCTCTAAGAATTCATGACGGTTGTAGATTGGCAGTCTCGAACTTTAAGGCCGAACTTCTTTGACTTAAAACAGTGGATGTCCAACTTCCTACACTCCGCCGTCGGGTGATCACCATCGCCGCACTTGAAGCATCTTTTCTCCATCTTCTTCTTTGCTCTGGGGTTGTTTTGGTGGTGGCACGGTGGATTTTTGGGGTAGAAAGCAGTGGGTTTTGGCTGAAAATAAGGTTTGGGAATGGGTGTGGGATTTTTTTTTGGAGTGATAGATGAAGGGATAAGGGCAGGGTTGGGGGGAAAACGAGGAGGGCGTGGGAATCGAAGGGGCTTAGGTGTAGGGTAATGATGGGGGTAGGGTGGCAGAAGTTGAAGCACCTGAGCATAGGATTTTCTCGATACCCGAGGAAGGAAGATGCCCTCTCACTTCATGCCTCTCATTTTTTTAATCTTTAATTTATTATTAACCCATGGCTATATATATTAGATTTATCTTCTTGTGGGTTTTAAGAAGAAAGTTGATAGAGATATATCTTTGTGGGTTTAATGAAACCTTGACTACTGCTAAAAATTATATTGTAACAACCCTAATTTTGTATGCAAAATTTCTATTATAAATAAAATTATATTTTTGAATTATATTTCCAATTAGTTTGATATATGTATATGTATGTGTATATGAATAAATTGTACTTGTACATAATAATGTACATCATACTTATGTTGTATTAATTAAAAAAATGCAAATCAATACCCCCTTGTCATGCATGAAGATCTAGCCATCCATCAATTTCTCATCTTTGATCCAATGGTTTAGAATTGAACCATGGACTATCTTCAGCATATGGTTTTGAGAAACCATATGACACTTGGACTCACCCCTCTCCCCTTGTCCCATCCTTGCTGGCCACACCCAAGTCACACCCCCTTCTCACTCCCCTCTTCATTTAACCCTCTCACACTCTCATTCTCAAATTATGAAATTTCCTAAGAAGATAGAAAAAGAGAGAGCTAAAGAGAAGGAGCTAAGGAGAAGAGAAGAAGCCAAGGATTGAGCACTACATTTGGAGTGGCGATCAAGTAGGAGAGTGAAGACCAAGCCAACCCTCTCAAGCTTCATTGCAAGGTGGGTATTTCTAAGCTTCTTTATTTGCCTAATGATGTGATTTTGATCGTATGACATGTTTTTAGTAACTAAAAAGTACTTGCATGCAAAAGATTGAAAACTAGTAACTTGATTCTTGCTAAAGAAACCCAAAACAGAAAGTCTTGATGAAAGCTAAAACTTTACTGTTAGTTCGTGGCTGATAACTTGAAATCTACTTGTTAGATTAACCTAAAATTTGTAGGAGATGTTTGTGAATCTGTTGAGCATCTCCAGTAATTTTTGTAGACTTTTCTGATTTTTCTGTGAATAATAAAAATTCGACAATGCATGCTGGTCAGAAACAGAACTGAGTAATTTGTAACTTTCTGTTATGGAATAAAACATTTATATCTCACTGTGTGTTTCTGATAATGATCTAAAATTAAATTATGTTGTTCCTGTATATGTCTAGAGCTTAAGTCTTAAATTTCATGCAATTTGGACATGTGTAGATATAGTAAATAAATCTTACGAAAAGACTGGTTGTTCAGACAGATTTGAGCTGCTGCCATTGGAACTCTGTTTTTGACTAAACTTGTAAAAGGCATATCTCCTGAACTAATAAATGAAATAACTTGATTCTTTTGGCAAATGTTCTATATGCTAGTTAGGAAATCACATCTTAAGTTTCATGAGATTCTGAAATAATTTGATATATTTATCCTAATTAATACTGAACACTGCACAGTTGTGCTCTGTTCTGTGAAATAACTTGTTGCTTGTTAAAGAAGCTTAAATTCGAGCATGTTAACCCCTAAATCAGTAAAAATGTTCAACTAAGAAATTGTAGTACACACATAGGGCTTTCCAGAGAGCCCAAGAATCATGATTTTGTTTTGTATTTGATTTTATATGATTTATTTAATGCACTGGTTCTATCAGACCCGAACCAGTAATTTCTGTTTGATATAACATTGATGTAATTGGGCTTGCTTTGACTCTTTGAGAGTTGTGCATGACACTTCTAGGCTATAATGAGCCTAGATGCTTGTGTAAATGCCCTTAGGCTGAGTTGTGACATTTTTGACATGCCACTAGTGATTCTTAGTCACTAGTAGTGAACTAAGATAATTGTGTGTTGTTGTTAAGGTTAGAGTTTATTGTTGACCACTTTTGAGGACTCAATCTAGGACTTGATTGTGTTTAAGTTTCTTAGGGTCACTTGGTTGAGTTAGAGACCCTCGGATTCAAGTCCGTTTATGTGAGATTTGTGTCGGGCAGTTTAGAGAAACGTGACCCCCGTACGTGTTGGAGTGACGACTCGGACGCCGACGTGCTTGCCGTCTAAGGAGGGGAATCCAGCATCATAGGAGCTACCATTGGTCGAGAGGACATGGAGCGTGATGATTAACGGGAGCAGCAATTTGTTCGAGCCGAGGTGGCATGCAACTCCAAACGTGATGGACGGTGGCGAGCGACGTAGTCGATTCCCCAGTCTTCGTGGGCCCATGTAGTGGGTCAGGCTTGAGAGCCCAGTTGGACCCTAGTGCGGGTTGGATTAAGTTCAAATGAGTAAGTTAGAATGAACTAGAACTTGACAAGTGGTTATAAAACATCTAGTTGTGACCTCAGGGTTAGGTGAGAGACTAGTTGCTAGATCGCCTAGCTAATTGACAGTCGGGTAGAATTAGATCGCCTAGTAAGTTAATAAAGATTGCGAATTGGATTTATCAATTAGGGTTAGTCCGTGAGTCAAATCCTATAATCTGTAACCCCCTAAGTTTGGGTCTAGAACTTGATTGTTGACCTTAGTGGTGGGTAGTGACTGGGTTTTTTAGCAAAGACCTAGGATGGATCAAGATATGGCTGTGAGACTAAGTCACCTAGTGTTACTCAGTACATATTAATAAAATTGGTTAGAACTTTAATTAATGCCAATAGAATTAGGTAAAATAGTAGTAATGATAATAACTCAACATAGTTGTAGAGTTAACCATATTCTATAGTTGTGGCCTTAGTCGTGGGCATCTTTTTGACACCACCTGTGTTGGGTAGAGACTTAGGTAGGTTAAGTCTTCATGTGTGTAAGGACAGGCACTAGTGGGTGTTGTGTTCGCCTGTCAGGGGGACGCATGGCGTCGTCACGCCTGGCCAAGTCCTAAGTTCCGTTTAACGCGGGCAGGAAGTGCTGAACAAGACTCCGGGTAGGAGTAAGGCTCCGCGACTCTCGGCATGCGTGCATATATGCCCATAACAACTTTTGATGAGGACTGGCGGGGTGATGTCATTTCGACTGCAAATTCAACTTAGTGTAAGGATGAGTACTAGCAGAGAAGAGGGGAAACCCTTAGAGTCCGCCATGTCCTATGTTGTTCAACGCGGGCAGGAACTTTAGAGGGAAACGCCGTGCGTGGAACTCTAATATCCTCGGCTAGCGGGGTTAACGTGAGGCCTCATACCCGTATTACAGTTTTTGAAGAGGACCGGAAGGAGGAACTTTCTATGATATTGACATTTTTACGGTAGCGTCGGAAAAAAGAGACCGCACAACTACCTCCAGGCATAGTGGTAAACAAAAAGGGGTTACCCTACACCACTATTAACTACAGTGACCGCGGTGACTACAACTCTTCATCACTAATGTTCGAGACAGGATAAAGCACAAGATAGGTTGCATGGCGGGGGATTGAACCCCAATAATGTGGAGAACGTCGTTTGTTTGAGGAATGTGTAGTATGGGATGCATATTTCCCCAACCAAGCGTGCATTGGACTATCGTGTGCATTGGGTGTGCATTAGTTCTAGGTCATGTCATAATATCGTGGTTATTGAGGTTTGGAATCGCTAGAGTGCGGCGTAGAGAGGATGGCCGTATATAGCATTGCGTCAGTTGTATTCAACTGACATGCTCACTCTTCAGTTGCAGGACCATCCGCTGTATTGGAGGCGCGAGAGACTCAAGTTGATTAAAGCATCCAGGTCAAGACATTGTCCATTTATTGTAAAATTGTTATAATATTATTATTTGTAATTGTTGTAATTTTAACTGGACATTGTAATAACATTTGATGTAATAAAATTTTTTTTTATATTTTTTGTGTTGTGACTCATTTGAAGGAAGATCGTGTAGTAATGTCACGAATTCCTAGATTAGAAATTCGGGGCGTTACATATATATATATATATATATATATATATATATATATATATATATATATATATATATATATGATCTATTTGTTTGTTTTATTTTGAGATTTATAAATACATGTTATCTATTGTAAGTGCAATGTATGTTTACTTCGAGTCATTTAATTTTAGCCATTAATCAATTAGATCAATTAAACAAATAAAGTTTTGATTCGCTCTCGAAGGAAATGAAATTTTTTTTTGTGCTTTAATAATAGTAAAGATATTATTTGTAAAAGTGGAAACAAAGTAATTTTTTTAATATAGAAGACCGAGAAAAAAAGGATCAATTATTGTTTTGTAAATTTATGCAATGAAACCTTAATTAAATTTATACTATAAAATAATAAAACAATAAAAATGCAACTTGCCCGATAGTAAAATTGCAATACATGCTTACTTCAAGTCATGTAATTTTAGCCATTAATCAGTTAGATCAAGCAAACAAAAAAAGGTTGTGATTCACACTCGGCAGAAACAAAAAAAATTTATTCGTGCTTTCATAGTAGTAAAGATATTTTTTTGTGAAAGTTGAAACGAAGTATAAAAAAAATGATAAAAGAACTGAGAAAAAAGGATCAATTAAGGTTTTAAAATTAAATTTATTATCGGAAAAAAACAAAAAAACAAATACAACAACACATTAATTACATTTATACAATAACATAATAAAACAATAAAAATATGCAACCTGCCAATAGTCAAACCCACTACCACAACAAAGAAGACTTCAGTTGCGCGGAGGTCCAATAGGCCACAAATGGGATAACATAGATAGCGAACGCATTATATATTAGATTCCGAATTGGAACCATATTTTTTTACGTGTCCGTATCAGGATTTGATTTTTTTTATTGTTGGGGGTATCCGAATCCAAATCTCGACGGATCAGGATTTGCTATATCCGAATCCATATAGAATTCGGATCAAATATATTCGTATGCAAGACCATCCCTAGGCACAACTCCAACAATTTCCACCTCCAAACCGTGAAGATCCACCAACGTATTTTTTGACTTGATCTTGCCTGAGTCACATTGACTCGAAACCTATGTCTTCCGTCAATCACCCAATTAACACGGCATACTCATGTCTTCGCCTACTTGTTACTTAGTACTTGTGCCTTCCATCAATCAACTTATTGATATGGCATAACTATGCCTTCCACAACCCTTTATCAACTTGATTAATCATCCAGCAATAATTTACTTGACACGGTAGCTCGATTTTAATATCCCACATAGCCTAATAATTCTTCGCTATGAGCTCTGATACCACTTGTAGCAACTAGGAGTTCACTATCTTTGGCCCCCAAGTCTGGATGGTAAATTAGTCTAAATTTCTATATTATCCAGAAAGGAAAATACCTTAATAAAGTTTAGGGTCTAAACTAATTTAAGCATAAAATATTTTTTTTCTTCTCGATGTGAAACTATTATTTGAGGTACAATCCAAACACATTCTCCAAGAAGTATACAGATTCTTGCTCCTTCCCTCTTTGGTGTGTGTTTTCAGCAGCAGATGATGTTGATGGAGGAGGGATTTGATTTGTACCCTCATTAAGTTTCTCAGTGTTTTTACTTCAGTTTTTGTTTGGTCTATAATGTTATCTACTATATATGTCGTGTTATTTCTTTCGTAATATATTTTATTATTGACTCTTCAGTGAAATTCTGTTTTATAATCATCTTAGACACAAAAGGAAACAAAAAGAAAAAGGTAATCATAATGCATCTCCTTTCTTTCTTTTGTTTTTAAAACCAAATTATATTTAACGATCACCACAAAGCTCAAAGTTTAAATTTCTTGGTATATATATCATTCAGGGCGTGGAGAGGTGAATCATATCATATGAAAGAAACATACAAGAACTCAAATATTGTCTACTTGTATAGTATCAAAATCTTGGCCACTTATACCTAACCAACTTCCTCTGCCGCCATTAATCATGGCTAATCCGACTAATATATTTTAATGAAAAATGCCATGACTAATAGGGGTAAAATCGTCAAATTCGATATTAATTGGGGTTAAAATCCGATATGGGTCAAAACCCAATGTCCAAAGTGAGTCCAAATCCAAAACCCAATAAGCATGAATCAAATAGGTGATTGGATAAGTAATTCAAATAATTGATCTTTTATCTCCTAATTGTTGGATCCTATCTCTCACTATAAAAATCCAAGCCTCACCTCAGTAATGGGTAAGCAAACAATCTCTCTCTTTCTCTAATTCCATCAGTTTCTTTGGATGGCTTTATAGCATCAGCGGATCAAACGCCGGAGCCAACTCCAGTGTTTTAGCTTTTTGCAGGTATTCGAAGGAGGGGCCGATCAGGTCGAGATCTAAAGGGGTAGATCCGAGTCTTCCCAACTTCATCAACTTCGAACTCAAATCTATTGTGCCCACACCGATTTTTGCAGCAACAATAAGAATATTGCAACAAATTAGAGTTTCTCTGTTTCATTGAAACTGGAGATATGTATTAAACAGATTTTCAAATTAATTTGAAGAGATAAAGAAAATTAATTGAACTACATTATATATTACCTATAGTATTGATAAATTTCCAGCCAGAAGAAGTATATAACCGCATTGAAAGTCCGATATTTTATTTTCTTCTAGCAACCCGCTTTCTCTTCATGAGTAAAATCAATCTGTTCTACTTTTATAAGGATGAAATACAGAACAAAACCCAAAAGAAAAGTAATGAAGTAAACTGAAGAAATATATTTATGCAAAGAAATTGAAGTAGAGAAAAGAGGAGGGGAAAGAATGCATATGGACCAATAACTGATTAAGGAATTCAGAGGCCATCATGAGCTCTGCAAACCTTACCTAGATGGAGCATCACCCTAATTAGCAATTCGAAACCCCCTACATAATTATGTAGACTGTAACATGAATAAACGAACAAAGCATCAACAAAGCAATTGATGAGTGATCAGAACATATATAAACCCACCACGTAAACTCTAGCAAATCTTCCGTGGAATCTTGCAGTCAGCAAACTTGTAGAAGTGATCTCCCAGAATGTTTGCACACGTCTGATCTATAGTACGGTTCAGATTTTGCAACCAGGATAAGATGGTCGATCTCCAGCTCGAATACCCATGTCCTTCAGTGGTCGTCGGAGTTTCTTGTGCAATAACTGTTCTCCTTCTTTGCCGGAAGTGGAACATCTCATAATCGATGTCCAGGGGCCCCTCCACCTCCAACTCCAAGCCAGCAGAATTCGTAAACCTGACCGGTATCCAGATATCGTCTTCTAGAATTAACAACTTGTCCAATCGCAATGCCATTGAGATAAATTAGATCGGAATTCAATACCAATTTCACTACATTTCTCTTCACTACCTTAGGTGGCACACTCCAATAGGTAGGAGATGATAGAGTAGTTGGGAGAACTCTCCAATAGGAATATGCCACCTAAGGTACTGAAGGAAATGATGGTGAAATTGGTAGTGGCTAAAGCATTACTCAGCAACAAAATATTAGAAAGAGATAGAACGGAAAAAGAGATCATAGACGTGAGAGACTCGGGCTTGGGAGGCTGTATTTATAGCAGCTGGTATAAAGGCGGTTTTGGTATCTGACTTATCAACTGCCAATGTGATTGAAGATATTAAATTAAACTCAAGTTTAAAATTGGTTGTGGTTCCGGTGAGTTAATTGTTTTTTCAGAACTAATTTTGAAAATATTTGCATAAAGAGAACAATGGCTAAAATATTTATAACTGAAGGATAGTTTTTAATTAATATTCTATGCTTACTATCCTATAGATTTTTCTATAGGATTGTAATCTTTCTGCAAATTTAAAATTTCTTTTTGTAATATTTTCTATTTTTCTTATAAAATTGATTTTTTAACTACTTAAAATGTACTAAATATTTTGTTAAAATTTTTGGAAAACTAGGTAAGAGTTTCTTACTTTAAAAACAAGGCTCTGATACAACTTGAGTGGTGCTAAGCGTGAAATCTCCTGAAAAATAGAATTAAAGAGAGTATCAAAAAAACTTTAAAGGATCAAAAAAATTCAAAGATGATAGTTTTCTGTAAAATAATATTCTTCGAAATAATGTATATTGTCTCAAAAAAGTAATCAAACATGTCTTCAAACTCTCCCATAGATTTTGATTCTGTCTCAGATATTTCACTATTACTATCATATGGGGGTTTTTCGAGTTCTTCCATATGTCTATTTCCTTCTTCAATATGTTCATTTTCTTCCAGAAATTGTCTATATGCTATTGTAGGGCTCCAGATATAACTGTTAAATACACCATTTTCATAAAATAATAAAGATCTTTCATAAAAAGTCAGATTATCAATTATTTCAACATTTATATTACTAGTCTCTCCAAAATTTATTTGATTTATTGTTATAATTATTACTCGTTGTACACTAAAGAAGAATAACTTGAATTCATAATAATAATTCATCCTTGTTACTCTATGAGGATAATAAACATAAAAAACTAGCATTCTATCACTTCATTGATAATTAATTATTAATTCAAAAATTTCTGAGGCCATACTGAAACTATTATTATCCATTAGTTCTATTTAGCAACAATAATTATAGAATCAGGAGTAGAGAGATTTCTAAGGATACTCTAAAAATCAAAACAAAACGGCTTATCATGATTCCGAACTAGTTAAACCTCTTCGAGCTACTCTGTACCAGTTACTAACAGTAGATAAAATACCTCTGGTATGCACCCCAATTTCAGTGCTCCTTTTACGTTCCTCTCATCTCAGGATTACTATGCTCTCAAAAGAGCTTCATCCGAGAGATACGTCTGGAACAACTAGTAGCACTTCGATACAAGCAACCACAACCTAGTTTGTTTCCTACTACTAGGTATACAGTCTAACAATAGAAGGTTACAAATGAGTATTTTTGCAAGATCCTTCAGGCAGAGCCTTACAAAACTCTCCCAAATTAAGAAAAATTAGTTTTCCATACCTAATTTTGTATAAGATCTTGTAGCAGAACTTGTAGAAAGATAATTTTTATTCCACTCAATCTCCTTACTGACTTTTCTTACAAACTTATATGGAATTTCTTCCTTCCTAAATGTTCTGCCTTCTAACTTACCCAGCCTACCCTTTTATAGACCAAGGGATCAGCTTACAACAAGTTTACATATGTCATTGCTTACATCATATGTCAAATAATTGCTGCTTACATCAGTCTTTAATAATCGCCTTGTGGAATACTCTATAAAAAGAGATTCCTCCTGGCCGACATCTTCACATGCTCCACATTTATGTTGATGTTCTATCCTCATCAAGCTACAGTAGTATCCAACTGTCTCTTCTATCATTGTCATATTTGATACCAGCTGTCAAACAGCTTATGCTTATCTTGTGACTGTTTTATTTTTGCTATACTATACATTATTATTTTTCTAGATCTGGGCTGTCATAGATCCATATGTTGTTGTCTCTTAGTTTTATGTCTTTTAACTCACAATACATATTCCTGAAGTCCATTGCCCTTCTTTCTGGGATTAATTTCTCAAATTCCTCAGTTTTATATGGTACAATATTTGATGCTCCATAGATCACTTGGGTGGTCATCCCTATTTTTATAACGTGTTCTGCTGGAAGCTCTTCATTGTCTTCAAGATATTCAGGGATAGCTAAATACATTCTGACATATATTTTTAAGGCCTTTGTGAGGCCAAAATAACTCTTGGCTGCTTTGTAAATTTCTCTTGGTAAGTGGATTAGTTCCTCACATTCTCTGGATGGATAGATGCAATGAATAAGTCCTCTTTCGAACAATACCCTGGTTGTTCTTGGATTAGCTCCTAGTACGATGATGGCCTTATTCATATGTTGTTGTGATATGGTTTTGATGAACTGGTTCACCTTGGTTACTTGGCATAGTTTTTAAATATATTGTAAAAATAATATTTTCTTTGATACTTTGATATGAGCTTTCTCAGTAAGAAGTGCCTCCATGTATGTAGTCCTATTTGAGGATGTAAGTGCATTTTCTTTTGAGGAATGAATAGGTTCGCCTATTTCACTCATTTTCTCGCTAGTATTGTCCATCATATTTTCTGTGGTTACATGCTGACTTAAATAATGGTAGAACAGACTTTGGAGTCCGCATATTTGTAGTTGTAATTGATTAAATACTCCTTTTATTTGTTCCATGGTTCACTTGAGGCAAATAACATCATGTTCTATTTGCTGGACCCTAGTTTTCATTCTGCAACAAATAAAATAGTTAATTTCTTGATAAAAAAATCAGCTAAAATGTTATCCTTTCCTTTTATGTTTTCTATTGAGAAATCGTAATGTGCTAACTCCATTTGCCATCTTATCATTCTTTTGTTTGTTATAGTTGGGTCTATTATTTTGTTAATCCAACTCTTTGCTTACGTATTGTCTGTCCTTACTGTGAATTCGTATGTATTATAAATAATTTAAACTTTTTTATAGCTTTTAAGATTGCTAGTAGTTCTTTTTTGTTTATGTGGTAATTTTCTTAGGTTTGTATGAAAGATCCACTAGTATATCTGGTTAGTCTTTCCTCTTTGTCATGTCCCGCTTCCCAAAATACCGAATACGAGTACGTAACGTAGACCCAGCGAATGATGTAAACACCATCCATAAGCTGTACCTGACTAACTCAGCAATAAGAACAACAAAGTACAACCACGCAGGAAATATAACCACATGAATCAAAGATAAATTCTAACAATAAATGAAATAATCCAACAATATAAATATCCAATATCTGGGATTAAAACAAACTCCGGGTCATAATGCCCAAAACAGAATACAAGTCATAATAATATTCAAGAAATAAAATTAGCAACAAGTAAATCTAAGCAGCGGAGACTGGTTCCATCTTTAGAAATGTTGCTCACCAATTTCTTCGGAAATAGATCCTTCAGTACCTGTAAAATCTTGATCTTAAAAGAAAGAAAATAGTACCCTTAGAGCAAGTCGTGGGCGGCAAGTAGAGGAAATAAAGGATAAAGGAAAGCATGAATATCAAATAATAAGGACATGGTCAAAGACAAAGAACAAAACAAAGAGCAAGCAATAATATCAAATGTCTACAGTAAATCATGCATGTAATGAGGGATGTCAGGATCAAGTAGGAAATGCAGGTTATTAATTATTTTATTAGTCTATCTAGTGCACGTACTACTGCGTCTCATTCCACAGGTTCGGCGCAAACACACAGTGTACGCTTTAGACTGCTGGTGAGTTCTCGGTCCGTGTACTTGGCCTAGTAATTAGTATTTCATGTTCAGGGATGGTAATTATCGAGTAGTGTTTTATGGCCATCAGTACAGGTCGGTACAAATTAGGCAGTAGGACCCGATCGAGTACAGTTTCTCATCGTTCACTACCAAGTCTACTCATGATACCCTGGCTTTTTATTAATTTATTTTCATCTTATGTGAGCATGCAAGAGGGTGTCAATGTTTTATAATACTAAGTGTGACTAATTCTAAGCGCTACGGACAAAGCATTAGGCAAACACAACAAATAAGCACAATTCACATAATCAGGACAGCATGATCGTGCTGTACTAAAATACAGGTTATGGTCACTACAAATTAGAGAAACTGAATATTCCAGAAGGCCTAGAAAGTAGAATTTCACACGGTTCCTGTGAGTATAATTAAGGTATATAAAAGATATAGGAACTAGGGTGAAAACTCTATTCTATTCAGGTCTTATGTTCAGGCAGCATGCGTTAAGTTGTGTTCAACTATTTATTTCAGGTCAGAGAACTTATTAATAAAATCTATAAAAACTCTGGGTGATACCTATACATGTCTAGGTCCAGCCAAATTTATTTCAGATTTTTTTCTTACTGTTAACAGGGTCAAATAAAATATAGAACAGCAGGATACACATGAAATTGTGGGTCTGAAATTTCTAACATGGCTGTACTAAAATGTTGATATCTAGCAAATAATACATCAGAACTTAGATCCGTCAAAAGGATGTTAAACTAGACATCAGAGGCTAAAAATTCATGTTTCTAAAGGAAATTCAAATTATGACATTATCATGGGTGAAAATCTGATACAAAATGAAACAACTAGCAGTCCAAAAATTGTCTTGACATGAATAAGCAAATAAATAAATCATGTGATCACATATAGCATGCAAATTGGTAATCAAGTGAATTCTAGGTGTCAACATGCAATTTCTAAGGTATAAGATACAATTATCATAGGCATGGTAGTATTTCATCAATCAAATTCAATCTAGCACGTTCAATTTAACATGTCCGAGTTATCAAGTAGTCCTATGCATGAATATAGTTATTTAAATGTGCACATGCATGAAACAATGGGGACTAGGTTTTAGATCAAAGAGATAGCACGGTGTTAAGAGTATGTCGGGTTAGCTCGTGTAAACCCTCGATAGACTTAACGGAATTGTCAAAGCAGTTTGATAACGAAATGGACGAATCTACTTGCAGGAGATCAAATAAGCTTGAACAGAATAAAATGCTAGTTCAAGAGGAGACTTGTCTGTTATATTGCAGATACAATTAATAAGAATAATGGGATCAGAATCTCGGGCGAAAACACCAACAGCACGTGCGAAATACGTGCGAAGAAACCCAAGTAAACAACAGTAAGAATAGCAAAGCTCCACACCAGATCTGGACGAACACGGGACAACGATCGGGGATTCACTGTGCCAAAACACGGGATAGAAACTCTTGGATCCAATGTGCCCAAAACACAGAATGGCAAAACCAACAAATCGGGGACCTCTCCATGCCGGATCGGCCCAAAACAGTGAACAGCGATAGGTGATCCCCTGTGTGCCGAAAACCAAACAGCGGGGCCAACCAATGGGGCTCCTTCTTCAACCTCAACAAGGAGAGAGAAAGAGAGAGAGAGAGAGAGAGAGAGAGAGAGACGGATGTCGGCGGCAACTACGATGGGGCGGCACTGCGGCGAGGCACCATGGCGAAGATGTCGGCACCACGGTCGGGAAGCGACGGCAGCGACGGCAACCTCGACGAGCAGAGCTCTGTTTTTTGGTTGGAAACAAAGAGCGACGACATCAACGATCTGGGACTCGAACGGCAACGCTAAGGCTTCGGTGGGTTGGCGAGGGACAGCGGGACAATGGCAAGGTGAACGGAGAAGGGTTGGGGCGACGGCGATGGGTTAAGACGATGGCGATGGTTCGGTGGATTGGGTGAGCAGTTGAAGACGAGGACAGGGGGGGTGATCGGAGGACGGTGAGATGGTGGAGACGAGGGGGGACGATGAGGACGAAGGTGGTGACGGTGGTGGAAGGTGATCGGAGAAGGCAACGGGGTAGGGTTCGGTTTTGGGTTTGTTGGGGTTTTGATGGGAAAACAGAGAGATAGAAGGAGAGGGGTGGGGGATCGGGGAGATAGAAACAACGGAGAGAGAGATGGATTATTTTTAGGGTTTAATTAATAGGGTATATATAGGGAATCAAGAATTAGGGTTTTGGGTTGACATTATGTAGGTTTTGGGTATCGGTTTTGGCTCCAAAAAGAGAAAAATGAATGCAGTGAGATGAGACGAACACAAAGGAGAACAAATCAGACTCAAAATAGAAAGAGCAAAATTGCGAAGAGAACAGAATCCAACCAAAAGAATACAGATCGATCAAGAGAGAACAAAAGAACCCAAGAAAAGACAAAATACACTATAACAAATGGATCCAAATACAATAATCAAAAGAAAATGAATTACAATAAAATCTGAAAATAGGGCTTACACTCTTCTTCTCCTATTTCAATGAATTGTAATACTGCTTCCCAATTATTTTTACATGCATCTGTTTCTATTATCCATGAACATTCTTTAACAGGTAATTTTAGCTTATTTAATTCTGAAGTCTCTTGTTTTAATATTTTAAGCTTTTCTTCATCCTCAGGGGTCCATTCTCATTTCTTAAACTTTTTTAGTTTTGTTGATAAATTTGGTATATAACCTCTTGTTTGATTTAGTAACCTGATTATAGATTGTACTTCTCTATTTTTTTTAGGACATTAGGAAATATCTTTATTTTTTCTGCTATATGTGGCTGTAGCTCTATTCCTTCATGTGATAATTTTATTCCTAAGAATTCTATCTCAGTTTTGAACAATTCCATTTTCTTTTTTGATAGTATAATACCTGCATTTTTTTACTATTTCTATGAATTTTAGTATATGCTCTTTATATTATTCCTCGTTTTCGGATCCTATTAGAATACCATCTACATATACTAATATGAAAATTTTATATTTTTCAAATATCTTATCCATATATTCTTGAAATATTCCTGAACTATTTTTATAACCGAATGGTAATACATTCCATTCATAGAATCATTGAGGTGTACTAAATATTGTTAACTGTTTCGAATCTTCTTTTAGTTTTACATGATAAAATCCTGATTTACAATCAAATTTCGAATAAATTTTTCTTGTCCTTACTGTGTTGAGTAGTATTTACATATCTTGTAGTGGATCTCCAAATCTCTTAGTATTTTTATTTAGTTCCTTAAAATTTACTACCATTTGAGATTTACCTTTTTTTTCTTCTGAATGTTTTCTTACTATGAATGCTTGTGATGAATATGGACTTTGTGATTTTCTTATTTAATTATTTTCCATTAATTCTTTTATATGTATTTTGAATTCTTCTATATCTGTTGGAGTGTGCCTTATAGGTTTAATTTTTATTATTTTATTCTTATCTATTAACTCTATATATGTTGTGGGTTCACTTAAGTCCCATTTTGGCAAGGGGTCTTCTCTGCACAGATCTTCTAATTATTTTTGTAAAATTTGTTTTGTATTTATTTCTTAGATATGTTGTATTCTAGTTTTTTTTGTAAATATTAATATTCACCACGCTAGGTTGAAGAAACTCTAATGTGTGACAGGTCGGTTCAAAAATAAGGTTGTGTTATTCTAATTGGTATATTATTCATATCATTATTCATATCATTAAACTGGTATATTATTGGTATTTTTAGTATGTAATTTCCTATTTGTATATTAACATTTTGTTGATACTTATCAAGTATGATAGTTTATCCATTTAATCCAGTTATTGCTTTTTTATTATATCCATCTTGTTTCCATTTTGGTAGTATATTTTCGAGGCACAGGCTCGTGCCTACTCCGGTGTCTATTAGACTATGATAATTTCTTAATTTGTATTCTTCGTAAACCAATTATGTTAGTATGTATAATGTGTTCTTTGTTACTCTTAATGGATTCATTTGTCCAATATTATATTTATTACTATACTTTTATTGTTTACTGTAATTGTGATTTTTTCTTCCTGAATTGAGTAAGGTTGTACTGATATAAGGAAGTCAGTTCCTAACAACATTTCATTAATATGGCATTCGGGTCTACGTGTAACATTTTATTTCTACGATTTATCCTTAGTGGCAGTATTATTTTATGTACAATTGGATGTCTAGGTAGTAATATGGGTTTTCTAATGGCATTAATTCAGTTGTCTTTATATTTATTTGTTTAATATGTGAATTAGTAGCTCCTGTATCTACTAAGGCTACTTGTTTATTCCATTTTCCATTGTCATAATATTCTATTTCTATTTTAAATTGGTTATTATTTTTGTGTTCTAATGTATTTATTATTGGTATTAATTCCAATACTTGTTGTTTGTTTCTTATTGATAGTGGTCTCTTTCCGAACATTATTTGTGGTGCTTTTTCATTTGCAATTTCTTTTGCTTTATTAAATTCGAATTCTATATAATTTGGTATAGTCATTTAAGAGTTTTCTCTAACTGGTTTGTATCTTATAATTTTGCTGAATAGCGGCTCTATTTTGAAATTATCTATATTTCTATTTTCTTTACTTTATATTTACTAGTGAAAGCATAAATATTTCTTATTTGTATAGTCATAACTTTGCTTTTTTCTATCATTTCTATTCCTGATAATTTGTGGTGCATGACGAGACTTTTGTCTTTATTTTCTTCTGCCATGCTTATAGAGAAATTAGGTTTTATTGTAAATTTTATCTTTTGGTACATTAGGTTTTCTTGTACTATTCCTATTAAGGCATCTTGTGTACTTGATATTATTCTATCATCCATTAGGTATATTTCCACGGGTGTATTTATTTCTTCCTTAAAATAGACTTTTATTATTATTTGTACAGCTCCTAAATGTATGTGTCTTACTATTTTTCTGGTTTTCTCACTTATTTTTTTCATCTCTTGTCTTATTATTCTTTTGGTTATTAATGGGATTATGGTTTTTCCTTGTGCTTGTTCAATGTCTATAAGTTGTTCATTATTCCTGGCTATTATGATGGTACTTTTCTTCCTTTCAAATATTGGTAGTTAAAAAATTTCTTTTGAATTTATATCTAATTTGGTCGCTCTTATTTTATCATAGTTTTGTATGTTAAAACATATTCTTTCCTTTACTTATTCATTGTTTTCTTCTCTTTCTAATGGTTCTCCTATTTCTGTTATTTCTGTCATCATGTTTATTTCACATTCTTCTGTTTCACCTTCACTACTTCCATTATCTTATTCCAAAGCCATTATTTCTTCATCTTCACATATTTCTGACCATTCTTCCTCATATTCTAGGGTTCATAATTTATGTTATTCATTCCTTCAATTTCTTCTAGGTATTTTACATTTTCTTTTTTCATTCTTTTAGGGAAATTTGATGGTATATGTCCTACCTCTCCACATATGTAACAATTACATTTCTTAGGGGTTTTCGTATATTGTCTATTTTTATTTTATTTATTTATTTTTAAGTATTTTTATAGGGTTTTTTATATTCTTTAAAAGTTTTTCTATATTTTGGTTTATATTTTTGGAATTTGTGATTATTTTTCTTTGTATAATTATAGTTATTATTATATCCCCAATGATTCGGTCTAGCATCCTCACAACAAATTCTTTGTTTATAAGTTATGTAGTATTTCATTATTGCTCTAGCATCTTAGCATACTTTATCCCTATAATCTTTTACAAATTGTGTTCTATACCCTAAAGTATCAACTTCTGGTTTACTTTCTCACTTATGTATGCACTATATATGTTTATACTCCATGGATCATATAGTTTTAGAAAGAATGAGTCCAAGATTGGATTCCGTTCTTCTTTTGTATAATAACTATCTTGAAAATATTCTCAGAATTCACAAGCATAGTTGTCAAAATAACATATGTCGCATATTTTTAAGTTACTTAATTAGTCTCCATCTTGCTTGATTTCTTAGTTTTTGAATTAATGATTAATTATCAAGGAAGTGATATAATGCTAATATTTTATGTTTATTATCCTCATCGAGTAACAAGCATGAATGATTCTTATGAATTCAAATTATTCTTCTTTAGTGTACGAATAATAATTGTAACAATAAATCAAATAAATCCTGGAGAAACTAGCAATATAAATGTCCAAATAATTGATGATCTAAATTTTTATGAAAGATCTTTATTATTTTATAAAATTGGTGAATTTAGTAGTTATGTCTGGAGCTCTACAACAGCATATAGATAATTTCTAGAAGAAAATGAACATATTGAAGAAGGAAATAGACATATGAAAGAACTCAAAGAACCCCCATATGATAGTAGTAGTGAAATATCTGAGACAGAAGCAGAATCTATGAGAGATCTTGAACTAATATTTGATTACTTTAAAATTTTTGAGATAGACAATGTACATTATTTCGAAGAACATTATTTTACAGAAAACTATCATCTTTGAAGTTTTTTTGATACTCTGGTTAATTCTATTTTTCGGTGATTCCACGCTTCGCAACCCCAGTTGGTATCAAAGTCTTATTTCTAAGAATCTGGTTTTCTCAAAATATTTAGTATAATTTAAGTAGTTAAAAAATTGATTAGATAAGATAAATAGAAAATATTACAAAAATAAATTTTAAATTTGCAGAAAGATCACACATCCTATAGAAAATTCTATAGGATAGTAAGCATAGGATATTAATTAAAAATTATCCCTTAGTTGCAAATCATTTGGCCATTGTTCTCTTTTTGCAAATATTTTTAAATTTGGTCCTAAAAAAACAGTTAAGTCAATATATAGTATGCACTAGAGTTTTCTTTTATTCAGCTCACTTCTCTCAAAAATAAGAATATTTAATTAGTTAACCTATAGAAGTCATTTATATATATATACACACATGGGCGGATCCAAGGGGGGGCTGGGGTATGCTACCCCCCCCCCCCCCCCCCCCCCCCCAACATTTGTCATATGTTTGTAAATTTTTTTTTTTTGGTACATTAGTGAGAAATATATGCTTCAGTCCTCCCAAATATTTTTTAAAGCCCACCCCAAATGTATTTTAAAGCCCACCACATATATATTTGAGCCTTCTATTTATTTTTTTGGCCCAACCTCAACTCTATTCTATCTAGTATCTATAATAACTTTACTTCTCTAGTATCTATAACAATTTTATATATATATTTTGCATGTTATCTTGTGCGAATTTTTTTTTCAGCCCCCCTCACTTTTCAATCCTGGATCTGCCCCTGTATACACACATACAAAAGAACTTGCAAAATTAAAAATTATACGAAAATATTCATGATAGTGATCATTTTCAAATTTCAAACGGTGTGAGTTTACTAAACTGTGCGTATCTCTACTACTATAATGGGAGAAGGCCTTAGTGTAATTTGTCCTTAATCCAACCCGTGCAACGCACGTGCTGATAGTTTTTTTTTGCCCTTTTCATTTCCCCAATTTTCTCCATGTGCACAGCACGTGTATAATACTAGTTCAATTAGTTTGAGGATTCTCTTTATTAAATGGATAAACTTGACCCACATAAAAAAAAAGGCTACCCTACACTTGAAGATTATTTCTTATATTTCCTTTATAGCATTTGGTCGTAATTTCTTACTATAATGACAAGCAGTCAATCTAAAGTGTGAATTTTACATGATTCCCTATTTAATTAGGAGCAACATGGAACACGTCATTGCACTATATTTGTTTGGTTAAATTTGCTTGGAAAAAGATTATTTCACTAAGCAACTTGATATTATTTTACTAGAAGAGTACAAGACACAGTTATGTATGTTTACATAGAATGTGCATTGTTTGGATGTAGAAATACTAAAAGAGTATATGGACTGGTTAAATTGTACAGGTAAAGTGTTTTTTTGAAGGAAAAGGTGGAATAAGGCCATCCAGTTTCATTAATAAGAAATTAAGAAAACAACCCCAGTATGCTGGGACAAGTTACAACCTACAGACCGAAAAAAAAAATGAAGCGACATGACAAGTACATATAATCAGCTCTCATTCTAACCTACGAGGACCAACTGATTGTATGTCCGTCAAGCAAGCTTCAAGCACCCACCTCCACGGCACGCGCCCACCCACCTGAAGCGAATCCTGTGGGATTTGAAAATTTGCCGCTCCCCTCCTTCAACCTCACCAATGCAACTTCATACATGGCCCAATCTGAGTTGCACCCAAAAGGAGAGCCGTCGCAACTTCACCTCTCACACGCTCTAGTTCTCACAAGCGATTTCTCACTAAGAAAAACTCTCACTAACCCAAATCACGGACACAGTCTAAGAGAACAATGAGGCTGGTACTTATACTCTCTCAGATGATTTTCCACCAATACAAACAGACACCTGCATAGAGTAGTGAGAAGCAACGTCTTCACTCTCTCACTCTCTTACTCTCTCTCTCACGTAAAACCCAACCAAATCACAACCAATTTGAAGAATCACCTTCACCTCTCGCCCCTGCGGGCGGTGGACGTTGTAGATTTCAGGGTCAATGATGAGGACGTAGTGGCGGTGCTGTTGCAAAGTCTGTGGCAGTGGATTAAGGAAGGTCGAGTTCAGTGTGTGACTCCTCTACTGCCGACCAAGAACACAAACATCTTCCTTCTGTGCACTTCATGGGGGGACCCCTTCTGAGGGCCCAAGCCCCACCCTGTGTAGTAACGATCATGGGGGGACCCCGTCTTCGGGCCCTAGCCCCACAACTATACATCTCAATATTCGCACCGAATCAAATTTTCCTCCACCTCCTTCACATTCCGGACGCTCCGCGACAGTTAAGAAAAATACCTCGGAAGCTGTGGCAAGTGAGCGTCCATCACGGAGGGACCCCATCTTGGACCCAAGCTCTACAATCGGTCTCATGGTGGTAAAATACTAGTATATAATAAGCGGTCTCATGGGGGGACCCTGTCTTCGGGCCCTAGCCCACAACCGAACTACACCGCAAACATCACAACTAGACATACCCAACCCAGACAGCTCCACCAACCCCCCAAACCACAAAATACCCTGCCGTCTCACACTACGGCACAGCCAAACACACCCCCGGCTTCTTCACACGCACTACCAACCCTTGAAAAATCAAAACATAGCTGTAATTGGTCCCAAGAGTGTGGACATGGTGGCAAGCGCGAAGAACAACCGGTAAAACACCTAACAAAGCTAACCAATCTCAACCTAAACAAACCCCAACCCCAATAAACCCACCCCCAACTCCAAGTGTCACAGATCTGGGTCGCAAAATAGAAGGTCGTCGTGTGGGGTGGGGGGGGGGGGGAGCGGACGGGGGGTGGCGCCCCCTTGCCGAATCAGATGTCGATGGTGGATGCGTCGTCGGCGGAAGGATGGCCGAGATCCACTCCTTCGATGGACCTTCGCTCTCACTCAG
Source organism: Hemerocallis citrina (assembly GCA_017893485.1). Classification (NCBI taxonomy): domain Eukaryota; kingdom Viridiplantae; phylum Streptophyta; class Magnoliopsida; order Asparagales; family Asphodelaceae; genus Hemerocallis; species Hemerocallis citrina. The sequence goes on from CM030359.1 coordinate 164,597,711, forward strand.
AGTTGGCCCGCATCGTCGCCGTCGCCGTTGCCTAGGGGGCGCGCTGGTCCCGTCATCGAGTCGGCGCGAGCGAGAGGGCGTCGTCGATGCCTTCACGCAATGGAGGATGATGAAGCGGCGTGGTCGTGGATCTCCGTCGACGCGCTGGAAGGGAGGGAGAGTCGCCGCGTTGGTGGAGGAGTGGTAAGGGGGGGACGACGGGGATGGGAGGGAGGCGGCGCTAAGGGCAAGCCGTCGACGCCCCTAGGAGATAGATCTAGGGTTGGGTTTGGGAGTAGGTTGGGTTCCGGAGTAGGTAGGAGAGAAATTTGAAAAATTCATTAATTATGAAAAGTTCCATTGTACAGGTAAAGTTGGCTTAGATCCACTTGGTTATGTGTTTAGACACAAATTTGAGAATTGAGATAGAATGTTGAAGAGAGAAAATGAAAGAGGGAAACTATACTTATTCAAAGCATCTTATTTTGAAGATAGGTTAACTATAAATATTTCAACTTCACAGAAAGATTCCAAGCAATCAAAGTTAGGATACTACATATGGGTTACTGGGTTTGTTACCTTCAGCTCTGTAGGGCTTTGCATATTAACATTGAAAACATGCCTAAATTTTATAATTAAGTTTTCATTAAATTAAGTCAGAAGAGTTTTCTTTATTGGATGAGATAATGAACTCAACACAAATATACTCAATTCTAAAATTTTGAGCAATACGAAGTACAGCATATTTTTCACTTAAAAATTATTTCCTATATTTTTATTATGCCATTTATTTAGTTATAGTTCCGTGCAATATGTAAAAATAGACAGTCTTAAGTATTACCTACTTAATTTGGAACGATATGAACATGTTATTTCATTATATTCGCTTGGGTGAGTCTAATTGAAAAAATATTGTTCCACTATGAAATTTGACCTCTTTTTTTTTTTTAACTACAAGAGTACAAGACCGAATTATGTCGGTTCACATGAAATCCGCAGTCATATTCCAAGATTGTGCCTTAAAAGTGGAGGGTTCCTACAGTGGCCCTGGATAAGTGTAGGTAGTGAGGGATCCTAGCTGTGGTTGAAACTTGTAAGAGCATCTGTAGTCGTTGCTGCCAAATTTTGGGTATATAGCAATTTGGAAATAGGAAAAACAGAATCTTGCTGCAGTCGTTCAATGCTATATTCGATCTGTCGTTTGTTTTTCTTTGAAGGACGGAAGATTATACACCGTTAATTTGATCGCACGATTCATTATTCTCTGTCCCTTTTAATTTTTTATTTTTTTTTAAAAAAGTCACAGACGGATCAATATACACCGTTATTTTCATCGCACGATTCATTATATTCCGTCCCTTCTTAAAAAAAAAATTTTTTTTTTAAACTCATAGACGGTTCAATATGAACCGTTAATCTCATCGCACGCATCATTATAAACCGTCCCTGTTTAAAAATTTTTTTTTAAATTAAATCACAGACGGTTCATTAAGCACCGTCATTTTCATCAGACGGATCATTATGATCCGTTTGTTGGAAATTTTTTTTTTTTTTAAATTCAACGCACAGACAATTCATTATGAACCGTTCATTATGAACCCACAGACAATTCATTAGTTATCCCACATTAATTATCAAACGGTTAATTATGAACCCACAGACAATTCATTAGTTATCCCACATTAATTATCAAACGGTTAATTATGAACCCAAATTTTGAACCGTTCATTAGTTTTAAATTTTTTTTTTTTTTAAATCCCACAGACGGTTCATTATGAACCGTTAATTACAACGCACGGTGTTTTATATACCGTCCCTGTTTAAAAAAAATTTTTTAAAAAAAATGCACAGACGGTTAAATATACACCGTCATTTTGATCGGACGGTTCATTATCACCCGTCTGTTGAAATTATTTTTTTTTTTTGAAACCAACGCAGTATAAAGCTTCGTCTGACTTCAAATTCGTACGTCTAACCTAAGAGACGAAGTTTAATCTTCGTCATTTTTAACAGACGAAGTATAATCGATCGTTAGCTATATTTTGGTTATTCTCAAATCTTCTCCTATATTTGGCCAGCTACTGTACCTCGTACACCCAAATTTTGGATTTTTAGACGACGACTACAGCATGTTTTTTAAGCAATTTTCCAAATTTTGGGTTTTTAGCCCACGACTACAGATGCTCTAAGCGACTCGGAGGAAGGCTGAGGGAGATTAGTTATTCCTTATCAGTAATCAAACTGTTTATTATTCAAAGTTACATCATTTGTGTAGATTAATTATAATTAATGAGTTTTTATAATTAATGAGTGTAATTGTTTGCATATTGATGCGGTTTGTTTTTGGGAGGCATGTGGATGCACCAGGTGTGAGTTCGTACTCGATTTGTATTGGTGGAGGAAGCTCCGGTGCGGACGATCCTCAGCCGGGCGAACGGTACGGAAGTAGGCGGGAGAGAGGTGGAGGCTGGATGCTCGGCTCGGATCAGGAGGCTCGGATCCGAGATCTCGTGTACCTGCAGACGGTCTAGGAACACCGGGGTTGATCCCGGTGGCAGACTCTCCGACGATCTAGTCAGTTACTGAGAAAGAGTAACAGTAGCTAGGGTTTTGAGTGAAAGATTGATTACCTGGGTAAAGGGTAGGAGGTTTGGTATTTATAGGAGAAGCCAATGGGTCCGGAGCCGTTTGGGGCCGGGTCTGAACCCGGTTGCCCGTGGAGCTGAAGCGGTGGAAGCCCGAGCGGTATAGGGCTGACGTGGCAGAGGCCTAGGCGGTTTTCAAGCTGACGTGGCAGAGGCCTGGACAGTTTTCTGATGCTGACGTGGCGGATCCGGATGATCCGGTGATGCACGTTTCTTGAGGGGATCTTGTGACCCAGAAGGGGCCAGGTAATCCAACCCACATCGCATATCATGTTTTAAGTTTAGTTGCATGAATTTTGAGATACTTTTGATGTCTTTGAATATTAGCTACGTACTTTGCTTTATTTCACTCCCATCACAGTGTATAAAATAAGATTTAATCGATTATTCTTAAAAGAAAAAAAAGAAAAAAAACTGTTGACAATATTGATGTATATCGGTTGTGTAGTTTACTTAGCATAACCACATCGTGTCCTGTTGGAATATAATTAGCAGGCAAGATTTTTTACTTCTCTAATTATTCTTTTAACAATTTCGCAAGCTACAAATAAGAGATAATATGAGAACACAGATTTGAACCGTCTGTATTGTTTGGTCTTTTTAAATTTCAGAAAAGTTACACGGAAAGTATGCCCAAATGCATGTCTTAATGGAATCAAACAACTGTCCATATTTTTAAATTTTAATGTTGGTAAATAGTGTATATCATTTTTCTTTACCTCAAATTTTAAAAAATTGGAACTTTCCACCATTACATAAGAAACTCTTTCATAACAAACATGAGTTAGATCTAAAAGTTTAGGAATCTAAAGTACTTGTCTACAAATATCATATATAAGCTTCATCTTGAATTAGCGTTTTTTATAAATTTAAAAAAATCTTGAATTATCCTTTGTTAACCTATATATACATCCTGTAAACAGCATTTGGTCCAATATACTCCTCTTAAACAAGGACTTGTAAGCAAAACACTCATACTTATCATAAACTTCAAGACAGTCTATTATCAAGAGTCAATTTCACATATAGGATTTTTTTACAAAGTATTTGCAAATATAGGACATCCCCAAACAATCTACAAAGATATAACAGTTGGAAGTAATTTTCTAAGAAAAATCCTACTTTTGGAGATAATTTACACAACATTAAAACTAAAAATTTACATATCTCACTACCCTATTTAAAAACTGGATATTTCACAGAAAATAAAGAAATTAAGATTAAAAAATCTCTTCAAATTTAAAATTAGATATATGATAGAAGATTAACAGAAAGAAAGCATATAACTGATAGAAAAATATCAGAATATTTGTTAATAACAAGTAAAATAACTAAAAACAAGCTATGAAAATACAAAAAGAGATAGCATACAATGTATTAGATTATAGAAACGAAGAAGTAAGTTAGTATTACCAACACCTGCTAACATATAAAATATTATGCTAAGTATGGTTAATAAAGTAGAAATATTAAATTCAAAAATAGAATCAGAAATTTATATGAAAAACATATAAGAGTTTGAAGAAGATTACAATAGTCCAGAGTTTGTAGGAACTATAAGAAAATATTTAAAAATCATAAATAATATCATAAAAGAACTATGTAAATATATAACCAAAGACACAGAAAAAGAACTAGGCATAACAGAAGAAGGTATGAAGGAGTTAGAGGCTATAACAAAGTCTAATATAAACATTTTAGAAATAGAAGATTTAATGGCAAATCCCAATCCAGTGGAAGTAGAGGAAGACCTAAAAAATCTAGATATAACGAATGAAGAAATTAAAATGGATAAAGAGAAAGAAAATATTATAGCAAAACCTACAGAAATTTAAACTGACATGTGTGAAATCTTAAGGCCACCACCTAACAAAAGACCCTATTACTTACCATAGAAATGGCAAAACACAAAAAATAATAAGTTAGGAAGAGACAAAGAAAAAGAAACCCCAAAATATGAACCAGCAGAATACTACGAAAAATAAATAGCTGGAAATGGAGAATGGCTAGATCTCGACTACGTAAAAGACATAGATAGGACCATGGAAGTGTCACGCCCCGCTTCCCAAAATATGGAACACGAGTACGTAACGTAGGCCAAGCGAATGATGTAAACACCATCCATAAGCTGTACCAGACTAACTCAACAATAAGAACAACAAAGTATAACCACGCAGGAAAAATAACCACATGAATCAAAGATAAAATTTCAATAATAAAGAATATAATACAATAGTTTAAATATCCAACATCTGGGATCAAAACAAATTACGGGTCAGAAAGCCCAAAAATAAAGTACAAGTCATAATAATATTCAAGAAATAAAACTAGCAACAAGTAAAACTAAGCAGCGGAGACTGGTTACATCTTTAGAAACTTTGCTCACCAATTCCTTCAGAAATAGATCCTTCAGCACCTGTAAAATCTTGATCTAAAAAGAAAGAAAAGTGTGCCCTTAGAGAAAGTCATGGGCGGCAAGTAGAGAAAACAAAGGATAAAGGAAAAGCATAAATATCAAGGAATAAGGACATGGTCAAAGACAAAGAACAAAGCAAAGAGCAGACAATAATATCAAAGGCCTACAGTAAATCACGCATGTAATGAGTGATGTCAGGATCAAGCAGGAAATGCAGGTTATTAATCATTTTATTAGTCTATCTAGTGCACGTACTACTGCGTCCTATTCCACAGATTCGGTGCAAACACACAGTGTACGCTTTAGACAGATGGTGAGTCCTCGGTCCGTGTACTCGGCCTAGTAATTAGTATTTCATGTTTAGAGACAGTAATTATCGTGCAATGTTTTATGGCCATCAGTACAGGTCGGTACAGGTGAGGCAGTAGGGCCTGATCGAGTACAGTTTCCGATCGTTCACTACCAAGTCTACCCATGATACCCCGGCTTTTTATTAATTTATTTTCATCTTATGTGAGCATGCAAGAGGGTTTCAATATTTTATAATACTAAGTGTGACTAATTCTAAGCGCTACGGTCAAAGCATAAGACATACACAACAAATAAGCACAATTCACATAATCAAGACAGCATGACCTTGCTGTACTAATATACAGATTAAATCCACTACAAAATAGAAAATCTGAACTGCTGAAAGGCCTAGAAAGTAGACTTCCACACGGTTCCAACGAGTATAGTTAAGGTATATAAAAGATATAGGAACTAGGGTGAAAACTCTATTCTATTCAGGTTTTATGTTCAGGCAGCATGCAGTCGGTTGTGTACAACTATTTATTTCAGGTCAGAGAACTCTTTAATAAAATCTATAAAAATTCTGGGTGATACCTATACATGTCTAGGTCCAGCCTAATTTATTTCAGATTTTTCTTTTACTGATAATAGGGTCAAATAAAATATAGAACAGCAGGTTACGCATGAAATTTGTGAGTCTGAAATTTCTAACATGGCTGTACTAAAATGTTGATATCTAGCAAATGGCATAGCAGAACTTAGATCCGTAAAAAGGATGTTAAACTAGACATCAGAAGCTAGAAATTTATGTTTTTAAAGGAAATTCAAATTATGACATTATCATGGGTGAAAATCTAATACAAAATAAAATAACTTGCAGTACAGAATTTGTCTGAACATGAACAGGCAAATAAATAAATCATATGATCACATATAGTATGCAAATTGGTAATCAAGTGAATCCGATGTGTCAACATGCAATTTCTAAGGTTTAAGATACAATTATCACAGGCATGGTATCAGTTCATCAATTAAATCCAATCTAGCGCATTGAATTTAACATGTCCAATTTATCAAGTAGTCATATGCATGAATCTGGTTATTTAAATGTGCATATGCATGAAACAATGGGGACTAAGTTTTAGATCGAAGAGATAGCACGGTGTTAAGAGTATGTCAGGTTAGCTCGTGTAAACTCTCGATACACTTAACGGAATTGTTAAAGCAGTTTGATAACGAAATGGACGGATCTACTTACAGGAGATCAAATAAACTTGAACAGAATAAAATGCTAGTTCAAAAGGGGACTTGCCTGTTATATTACAGATACAATTAATAAGAATAACGGGATCAGAATCCTGGGCGAAAAACTCCCAAAGGCACGTGCAAAACCCGTGCGAAGAAACCCAAGCAAACAGAACAGCAACAACAAAAGCCAAGCGAAACCCCACACCAGATCGGGACGAACACGAGACGGTGATCGGGGATCTGATGCGCCAAAACACGGGACAACAATCTCTCCCAATGGAAGATCTCCTCACACCGGATCGGCCCAAACAGTGAACAGTTGTCTCGGATCCGTTGTGCGCTGAACACAGAACACCGAAATCACCCAATGGGTGATTTTCTTCCACCTCGGCAAGGAGAGAGAGAGAGGGAGAGGGAGAGAAAGCATGGCAGACGGCGACTGCGATGTGACGGGGTGGCACTGCGGCGGGGCACCACGGCGAAGATGTTCGCACCACGGTCGGGAAGCGACGGCAGCGACGGCAACCTCGACGAGCGAAGCTTTATTTTTTGGTTGGAAATAGAGAGCGACGACGGCAACGTTCGGGGACTCGAACGGCGACGCTAGGGGACCTGCGATGATTGCGAGGGTGATCGGTGAGGGATGGCATCGACAAAGGGGTGCACGGAGTGGAGGAACGGCAAAGGCGAAGGTTCGGTGGATTGGGTTACGGCAAGGAGAACGGGGGGTGATGACGGGGACGGTGAGATGGCGATGAGGGCGAGGGGATGGAGACGGTGACAGTGATGTGGTGACGGAGGTCGAAGGCGATCAGAGAGCCAACGGGGTAGGGTTTTGTGGTTTGGGTTGGAGTGCAACGAAACATAGAGAGAGGTTTTAGGATCAGGGAGAGAGAGTAACAACAGAGAGAGAGAGAGAGCTTATTAGGGTTAAATTAATAGGGTATTTATAGGGATCAAGAATTAGGATTTTGGGTTGAGATTATGTAGATTCTGGGTATCGGTTTTGGCTCCAAAAAGAGAAAAAATGGATGCAATGAGATGAGAAGAACACAAAGGAGAACAAATCAGACTCAAAATAGAAAGTGCAAAATTGCAAAAGGAAAAGAATCCAACCAAAAGAACACAGATCGATCAAGAGAGAACAAAATAACCCAAGAAAAGACAAAATACACTATGACAAATGAATCCAAATACAATAATCATAAGAAAATAAAATACAATAAAATCTAAAAATAGGGCTTATAGGAAGAATGGGTAAAGGCTTCACTAGTAGTAGAATTTAGGTAAAATCTTTGAGGAAACTCATTTAAGAAATTTATAGAAGCAACCTTATAGGAGTAGTAGCAAAATGGTAGAATGGACTAAAGGAAGAAGAAAGAAATACTATAAGAAAATCAAGACCAATTGATGATAAAGGAACAACAAAAACCTCAGCACAACGAACCGTAGGTTTGAAATATATAATTACAAATTACGAAATAACAATAAGAACAGAATTCAGTGCTACGATAAAGGAGAAAAACACACTATATACAAAAAGAATCAAGCAAGATGGAGACTAAGAAATTTAGAGATATGCGACATGTGTTATTTTGACAACTATGCTTGTGAATTCCGAGAATATTTCAAAATAGTTATTATACAAAAGAAGAACGGAGTCCAATCTTGGACTCATTCTTTCTAAAACTACCTGATTTATGGAGTATAAACATATATAGTGCATACATAGGTGAGAAATTAAAACCAGAAGTAGATAATTTAGGATATAGAACCCAATTTGTGAAAGATTATAGGGATAAAGTGTGCCAAGATGCTAAAGCATCATGAAATACTATAGAACATATAAATAAAGAATTTGTTGTAAAGATGCAAGACCGAATCATTAGGGATGTAATAATAAATATAATTATACAAAGAAGAGTAAACACAAATTTCAAAAATATAAACCAAAATATAGAACAAATTTTAAGAGATATAGAAAACCCTATAAAAGATACTTCCGAAGAATAAATAAAAATAGACAATATCCGAAAAACCCATAGAAATGTAATTGTTATATATGTGGAGAAGTAAGACATATATCACCAAATTGCCCTAAGAGAATAAGAAAAAAATGAAAAATATGTAGAAAAAATTAAAGAAATGAATAACATAAACTATGAACCAAAGAATATGAGGAAGACTGGTCAGAAATTAGTGAAGATGAAGAAATAAAGATACTGGAAGAAGATCGTGGAAGTAGTGAAAATGAAAAAGAAGAATGTGAAATAAATATGATGACAGAAATAACAGAAATAGGAGAACAATTAGAAAGAGAAGAGCACAATGAAGAAGTAAGGAAAAGAATGTGCTTTGACATACAAAAATATGATAAAGTAAGAGCAACCACATTAGATATAAACCCAAAAGAAATATTTAAACTACCAATATTTGAAAGGAAAAAGAATATCATTATAATAGCTAGGAATAATGAACAACCTATAGATATTGAACAAGCACAAGAAAAAATCATAACCCCATTAATAACTGAAAAAATAATAAGACAAGAGATGGAAAAAATAAGTGAGAAAATCAGAAAAATATTAAGACACATATATTTAAAAGCTGTGCAAATAATAATAAAAGCTTATTTTAAAGAATAAATAAATACACCCTTGGAAATAAACCTAATGAATGATAGAATAATATCAAGTACACAAAATACCTTAATATGAATAGTACAAGGAAACTTAATTTATCAAAAAATAAAATTTACAATAAAACCTAATTTCTCTATAAGTATGGCCGAAGAAAATAAAGACAAAAGTTTAGTCATGTATCACGGATTATCAGAAATAGAAATGACAGAGAAAAACAAAGTTATGAGTATACAAATAAAAAATATTTATGCTTTTACTAGTAAGCATGAAGTAAAAAATAGAAATACAGATAATTTTAAAATAGAAACACTATTTAGCGAAATTATAAGACACAAACCAGCTAGAGAAAATCCTGAAATGACTATACCAAATTATATAGAATTTGACTTTAATAAAGCAAAAAAATTACAAAAGGAAAAGCACCACAAATAATGTTCGGAAAGAGATCACTATCAATAAGAAACAAACAACAAGCATTAGAATTAATACCAATTATAAATACATTAGACAATCAGAACAATAACTAATTTAAAATAGAAATAGAAAATTATAACAGTGAAAAATTTAATAAACAAGTAGCCTTGGTAGATACAAGAGCTATTATTCACATATTAAATGAACAAATATAAAAATAACAGAATTAATACCATTAGGAAATTCATATTACTACTTAAGCTATTACAATAATAGATATCCAATTGTACATAAAATAATACTGCCACTAAGGATAAATGGTAGAAATGAAATGCTATTACATTTACATGTAGATCCAGAACACCATGTTAATGAAATGTTATTAGGAACTGACTTCCTTACATCAGTACAATCTTACTCAATTCAAGAAGAAAAAATCACAATAACAGTAAACAATGAAAGTATAGTAATAAATAGAATATTGAGTAAATGAATCCATTAAGAGCAAAAAAAAACCTGTTATACATACTAATAGAATTTGCTTACGAAGGATACAAATCAAGAAACTATCATAGTCTAATAGACAACGGAGCAGGAACTAGCTTATGCCGCTAAAATATACTATCAAAATGGAGACAAGATGGATATAATAAAAATGCTATTACCGGATTAACTGGACAAACCGTCATACTTGATCTTATCAACAAAATGTTAATATACAAATAGAAAATTACGTACTAAAAATATCAATAATATACCAATTTGATGATATGAATAAGGATGGAGTATTAGGAAATGACTTTTTCCAATAATACTATCCTATGACCAAATCACATAAATCTGTTATTTTTACAACACCTTGTCAACATCAAGCAATAGCAATTAGAATAACCAACCTTATTCTAGGACCGACTTACTGCATATCAGAGTTTTTTCAACCCAGAATGGTGAATATCAATAATTACCAAACAAAACTAGAATACAACAAGTCCAAGAAATAACTACAATTTTTTTTTTTACAAAAGTAATTAGAAAATCTGTGCGGAGAGGACTCTTTAGCAAACTAGGACTTAAGTAAACCCACATCACATATAGAGTTAATAGATAAGAACAAAATAATAAAAATTAAACCTATAAGACACGCTCCAACAGATTTAAAAGAGTTCAAAATACATATAAAAGAACTGATGGTAAATAATTACATAAGAAAATCACAAAGTCCACATTCATCACCAACATTTATAGTAAGAAAACAATCAGAAGAAAAAATAGGTAAATCTCGAATGGTAGTAAATTATAATGAATTAAATAAAAATACTAAGAGATTTGGATATCCACTACGAGATATGCAAATACTACTTAACACAGTAAGAACAAGAAAAATATATTTGAAATTCGATTGTAAATCAGGATTTTACCACGTAAAATTAACAGAAGGCTCAAAATAGTTAACAGCATTCAGCACACCTCAAGGATTCTATGAATGGAATGTAAATTCAGATATGAAAACAATCCATGAATATTTCAAAAATTTATGGATTAGATATTTGAAAAATACAATAATTTCATATTAGTATATATAGATGATGTTCTGATAGGATCTGAAAACGAAAACAACATAAAGAGCATTTACTAAAATTCATAGAATTAGTAAAAAAAGGCATGTATTATACTATCAAAAAAAATGGAATTGTTCAAAATTGAGATAAAATTGTTAAGAACAAAATTATGACATGAAGGAATAGATCTATAGCCACATATAACAAAATAAATAAAGACATTTTCTAATATCCTAAAAGAAAAAAGAAAAGTACAATCCATAATTGGACTATTAAATCAAACAGGATGATATATACCGAATTTATTAGTAAAAATAAATTGCTTACAAAAAAACTAAAAAAGTTCAAGAAATGGTAATGGTCCCCAGAGGATGAAGAAAAACTTAAAATATTAAAACTACAAACTTCAAAATCCAATAACCTAAGATTACCTGTTAACGAATGTTCATGGATAATGGAAACATATGCATGTGAAAATAATTGGGGAGCAGTATTAAAATTCATTGAAATAGGTGAAAAAAGATAAAAGAATAGCCAGATATACTAGTGGATCATTCACACGGATCTAACAAAATTACCACATAAATGAAAAAGAACTACTAGCAATCTTAAAAGCTATAAAAAAGTTTGAATTATTCATAATACATACGAAATTCACAGTAAGGACAGATAATACACAAGTAAAGAGTTGAATTAACAAAATAATAGACCCAACTACAGCAGATAAAAAGATTGATAAGATCGCAAATGGAGTTAGCACATTATGATTTCTCAATAGAAAATATAAAAAAAAAGATAACATCCTAGCAGATTTCTTATCAAAAAACTAACAATTTTATTTTTACAAGATGGGAAATAAAGTCCAGCATATAGAACAATGTATAGTCTACCTAAAGGAGACTATGGAGCAATTAAAAGGAGCATTTAACCAACTAAAGTTGCAAATATGTGGTCTCCAAAGTATATTTTACCAACATATAAATGCAGAATATATTGAAAAAATGAGCAATTGAGTGAACCTATTTACCCACAAAATACAAGTGAAATCACAAAAATAGCCACACCAGAGAGAAACTCCATATCCATACAACCTACTACCTACAAAGAGTTTACTCTCAGATCCTCCAAAATATTCCAAGAAAGATTTATTTTTACAATATATGAACAAATTATGCCAGACAACTCAGGTCAATTATATTATCAAAACTATTTCTCAACAATATATGAACAAAGCGATCATACTACCTGGAGCAAATCCAAAGACAGTAAAAGTATTATTCGAAAAAGGGCTTATCCACTGCATATATCTATTCCAAGAATGTGAAGAACTTAGCCAGCTACCAAGAGAAGTATATAAATATGCTAAGAGTTACTTTGGTCTTACAAAGACCTCCAAAATATATGTCTAAGTATTTTCAGCTATTCCAGAATTCATTGAAGATGATGAAGAATTACCCGCTGAGCATATTATAAAGATAGGGATGACTACACAAATTTTGTTTGGAGCAACCAATACTATACCATATAAAAATAAAGAATTTGAAAAACTTATCCCAGAAAGAAAAGCTATGGGATTTAGAACTGTAACCCCTGTTTTTCTTTTTCTGTATTTTTGGGTGTATTTTTCTCTTCTATGTATTCATTCATCTTGTATCTCTTTTGGACCGTATATTAGATCTTCATTTCCAATATATTCATTTATTTGTTTTGTCAACTTTTAATTGATCTCCTTGATCCTACTGTCTCTTTGTGTCGTCTCTGTTGATCGAGCTCTTATTTTTTATCCTCTTCATTTTATTGGTTCATGTCCTATTTTATTCATTCATTTTAAATTCTATTTAAAACTTTTCTCTTAGACCATGTCATATATTTTTTATTTTGTTTTAAATAAAACCCATTTACCCTAAATAAAACCCATTACCCACTTACTTAAACCCCAACCCGTTAGCACCTATACTACCCGTTTTCACCCTTCACCCAACTGTCTACTCAGCCGCCATCACCCACCTAAACCCTAAACACTTCATCTGATATTTATATATACCCATAAACCCATGCATTCCCCTTATCAGTCGTCCCCTACTCCCCCTCTCTCCCTCCCGATCCTCTCTGTGTGCACCTTCTAAACCCATACCCCGATCAGCCCATCTCTCTCTTCAGACCTCCCTGTTCCCCTTCGCCGCTGCACCACTCTACTACCTCTCACCACTCCCCTACCTCCTCTTCCTTATCACGACCAGTAGCAACACAGCCCCATGGCCAAGCCAGTAGCAACCCTTGTCTCCACCGCACCTCGACAGCAGCAACCGAGCGGTAGCAGCCCTCTCCTCTGCTTCGTCGTCGCACGGCAGCACTGCAGCTCACTGTCATCTCCATCTCCTTGCCGTGCACCACCCCCTGCTGTTGCCGGGTTCTCGTGAGTTTGAATTCGTTGCCCGTGTGCTCGTTATTGTATTCGTGGGTTCGATCTGTTCGTGTTCGTGCCCGGAAATCCATTCCCGTCATTCTTTCGTCGTTTTCATCGTCAGCTATAAGGTAAGTAACTTGTATTATTTTCTATTGTAAATATAAGTACTAAATACCGCCTGTAGTGTAGTTGTGTTCAAGAGACAATTCTTGTGTGAAACCCCTATTGTATCTTGTCTCTATTGTGTGACCCTCCCGCAGTTGCCTCATTACACACATGACATGAAATAACCTAGGGATGACCACTTCTTGATGTATACATGCATGTTGTTCGTATGATATCGTGTGTTTGGTTGTGTTAGTTGTAATATACTTGTCGTAGACTTGCTAAATACCCTATATCATGTTTTTTGGACATCTAGTATATCCTATTTCATGTTTGGTTATGTTTTGGATGAGTTTCATATGAACTGGTTGATTTTGTGGATGAAGGATATTTTCTGTTTTACCGATTTTCCGTTTTGATCAGTAATTTAGACCCTATTAAGGTCAGTATATGAAAATATTTTGTGAATATGAATTATAGAGGATTATGTCTACTTTCCAGAATTTCTGACAAATCTCAGTTTCGATTTATGAGTTGCAAGTTATGACTATTTTACTGCAGATATATTTAAAATTTCAGATCCACTTTTATACAAATTCTGTATGGTAAATTAATTTTCTACTAATGTTAAAGATGATATTTTGATCCAATATTTTGCTGGTTACAACAAGACCTGATTGGGATTAACCTCTAATTTTTATGGATTTAATTGATGACTTTTATAAACTATTCTATGCTTGCAAACAACTACTTTACTGGCAGAATTTTCATACTGTTCAGTAAATAAACATAATTTTTACTTGATTCTATTTGCTTTCTATAAAACTTTGTGAATATGAATTATAGCCTACTGTATCTAGTTTATCACCTTTTTGACGGATCTGGATTTCGATTTATATTTTGTGAGATATTGCTGTTTCAGTACTGTAGTGTTTATGATTCCAAATTTACAAAACTACTGTATCTTGCTGCTTTATGATTTTACTTGACTATTCTATATATGTTGGAAAATTATGAAACTTTATTTTCTGTTACTTAACATACTAGGGAATACTTCAATTTTTTCGTAGATTTAATCAGTGAGTTTTCATGCTGTTTTCCTGATTATGAATACAAACTTCTGATTTCTAGCTGAACACGTTTTCTAGATTCAAATCAATTTTGAGACCTATTGTTCTGAAATATCATATGTAGCACTGGTAACGGGTCGGGTCGGGTCGGGTACTTCAATACCCGGACCCAGACCCGTTCAATGATGGGTCCAACTTCTGGACCCGGACCCAGACCGGTGAAATTCGGGTCCGGGTCCGGTTCCGGTTCCTCAAAAAAATTGTTACCCGTTGCCATTCGGGTCCGGGTCCGGTTCGGGTCCTATTTCTTTTCATGGGTCCGGTTCGGTTCCGGGTCTTTCAAGCATAATACATAAATTTACATAAGTTAGATCAATAATATATATTGTTGCAAATATTCATTTACAAGTAATAACTAGTCACAAATAATGGCATGCAAGTATACAACTTATAATCAGAATACAACTTATAATAGTATACATTAGCATTTAATAATAGTATACATATTCATTTATAATACACTCTGTGTTGTATTATAAAGTGAATATCTGCCTACTTTTCTGGGTTCATCCCTGATCTGAAGTGAACTATTGTTTACCCTATAAAGTGGATATCGTGTATATCTTGCTGTTTATTTGTCTATGGTTAAACTCCATTTTTTTATTTTCTTTTGCTGGCATAAGCTAATCAACCTTCAATACTTCCAGGTAATGGCTCTTTTCGCGTGAAAGCTATCATAGTTATTGGGGTTGTTGGATATGGCCACATATGGTGGAAGGTAATGTTCTTTCTTGTTTGATGTAAATACTGTACTAGCATCGTTGGATCCTAGTAAAGAATAAACAAGATCTTTCGAATTTTCTTTATTTGTAGAAATTTTTCGTCATGTAGAATTTCTTGTTCCTTTTTTAGTTTATGACTCTTTGGTTCTCCAATAACTTGTGCATTTACCAGGGATGGAAGATTACAGATATGATGTTTGTAACGAGACGTGGCTTCTCCAGTGCTTGCAATTCTGTAGGGAAACAAGTTCACATGGTTTCATCGTCTCTTGCTGTGAGTTTACAGTTTTCTAATTGACGACCTAAATTTTAATTTTCCTCTACGTTGATTTCCCCCCTTCTGTTAACGTTCTCTTCTTTTAAAATAGCATGCTTCCTTGTCACCAGACCTCACTGCATGGTAGCTAAGTGTGTATAGCACTGAATGTTTTTTGGTCTTAATTCATACTTAGTAATATAATAGGGGTTGTGTTACTTGAGTATAAGTATATTTATATAACGGGTAACGGGTCGGGTCCGCTTAATTTATTGGTTATTTCTCTATTGCGGGTCCGGGTCGGATCCAATTTTAGTGGACCCAGACCCGACCCGAAATTTTAACGGGTACTTATTTTGGACCCATATTCTACCCAAATTAGATCGGGTCGGTTCCGGTCCAACGTCGGGTCCGGGTCGGGTCCGGGTTTCGGGTTTTAATACCAATGCTAATCATATGACTTATATATATTTTATGGATTCGACCGAGAGTCTATTTTCCAGATTTTCTGACGGATTCAGGTTTGCATTTTTGTAGCAATGAGAATTCCAGATTTAGTGTAGTAGTGTCTTGCTGTCCTGAACTAGAATTGTCGTTGTTCTATCCTTTATGTATTATCTTTCATCTGTACCTGTTTATCTGTAACCTAAACCTGTTACTTATTTATATCATGTTATTCTTGCCATGTTTGTGACACATACCTGCCTATTTGATAATAATAATAAAATAACCAAGTCGGGGTTAAGGGAATGATCTAGTAGTGGATAATATAGAAATGTGTACTTGGAAGGGGGGCCGTGTTTCCTACAGGATTATCTGCTACGTGTTCATAACTACATGATACACGACTCTTTCTGTCTGATTACCCTGACTGCACACTTCCCTATAGGAAGGTGTACTCAGAAGAGAACTCGTAGTTTCTATCTATCTGATATCTTTCTATCTGATACCTGAGTACACGACCCTATAGAATTTCTTACAAAATCTAAACGAAACTGTTTGAATGTAGCAACCATGTGGTGAAAGTTTGGGACGCATGAAGTGCTACCTAGATAGTAATAACACAAGAACTGTAATAACATGATATCTGTTACCTGTTTACCTATATCTGTTACCTGACATCTGTTATCTGTTTGACTATTACATGCTACTGGATATCTGTTACCTGTCTGCCTGTCTGTATAACACTTAACATCTGTTACATATGACCTGTATTTGTTAGTGTAGTACCCCGTATTTTTTGAATACTATTTTTGAGATTAGAAAATGAATTAAAATGTTTTTTGGTGATTTAATAAATGTTCATTTAGAAATTTATCTTTTACACGTGCAAAACACGTGCGAATGTTGTCTTTGAAAGCTTAAAACCAAAAATTATTTTTGGGAAACTCATTAATTATTATTTGATATTATTCGTGATTTTTTAGATTTCTCTGATAATTATTGGACTTATTTGCAAATATTTCAAAAAGAATGACTTTTGTGCAAAATTACCAATGGGGTGAAAACTCCAGAATTTTGGATTTTTGGGCTGGATATAATGCCTAGTCAATTCAAGTATAACGAGTTTACCTTTTGTTTCAACATGTTCGATTTATTTTACAAGTTTTAATAAAAGATGATCTTTTCGCAAAATTGCTATTTTAAGGGGGTGAAAGTGCAAAACTGTTTTCCTGGATTTTCCTATATTGCCGGAAGATGCTGTAGGGGATCTTTTTTATTCTGAATTGATTAAATTGGTTTTTAACTAGCTTTCTAATAAAGGGATCTATTTATGTAAAGTATATTGTAAAAGGAGTATTTCGCAAATGTTTTCTAAAACTCTAGAAACTTAAATCCCGGACTATATAGAGTTCTGTGCAGCCATCTTTTGCTGTACAACATAGGGATCTCTTATTTCTTATTATTTTGGAGTTCTAAGGAGAAGACATTGGATTTCTTACGAATGAGGGGCTTTCTTAATTTCTATTCCTTTTCGTTCGATCACTTCAACAAGGTGAGTGACTTATTTTGTTTCATTTTGTTTTGTGTATATTGTATGTGAGTGATATAATTGTTTTGTTTGTTCTTTGAATGTTGTACGTGGTGTTTCATCTCCTAGAAAGCATGCTAGGGTTTGGGTGTGAATATGTATGTTGGATTGATGATAAAAATTGAATCTTGTGAAACCCTAGTTATTTATGAGTAGAATTGTATGTGGGTAATTCGAGATTGATGAATGACCTATTAGTAATCATGTGTAGGCTATTTCTTTTGGATTAATGTTGAATTGATTGAATATGGTAAATTTCATGCATATATTTAATAAAGATGAGATTTTTATCACTTTTAGGATTGGTTAAATGAAACTTGATATGGTGATGGTATAAATTGATTATGTTTATGAGTTATAATGGTGAATCGGTTTGAGAAAATTTGGAGAAAGGATTTATGAATCAAGAGATCATGTCTTGAGAATCGAAATTTGGAATCGAATTGAGTTTGAGGAAATATATCCAAATTGGAGATTTTTTTTGAGATTTTGGTGTTGATATGGTTTGGATTTGAATACGAAGCTATTTCAATGAATAATTAATTTTTTAGAAACTCTAATTTTGATTTTATGCACAATTCATGTTTTAATTGAAAGAAATCAACAAATCGCATTTGTTATAAATTTAAGTAGTTTTGAATTAGTTTTTTATGGACTATTATATATCCTATAAGTTGTATTTGATCATATAAGAAATATGCTTTTTGTAGAAATCGTTTTCATAAAGTAAAACTACGTATCGGTTGAAATGTGCACAACCAAAAATCTGCAGTCTGCAGGTCGACAGTCGACCAGTGTGATTTTACTGTCGACCGTTGCGACCTGGCTGCCGTGTTCTCTAGTTTTTTGAAAATTTCGTTCTGAACAGTCGACTGATGATTTTTCTTACAGTCGACTGATATTACTTAGAATTATTTTTATTGACGTTTTGGATTTTTCGCTATGGATAGTCGACCGATGACTTTTTATAGTCGAATTCTAATTCTTAGAATTATTTTCTCAAAGTTATTAGATTTTTCTCTCTGGACAGTCGACCGACACTTGTCTATAGTCGAGTGATACTGATGTATCTGGATATTTTAGAATGTTCTTTTAAATGATTCATTCTCTAAATGTTTTAATCTATAACTTACTATTCTACACCTTATCTTCTACTGAACAAATGTTTTCAAGTTGTTTTAATTGAGCAATTTATGTTGGAAGATTGGTTTGGATGTTTAGGTGTGAGTCTCTAGAGGGTGTGTGTGACCCTAGTATACCAGCAATTGAGATATTTATGTTTGGGCCTGTTGAGGCATTTTGGTTGATCAGTTGTTGAGTTAAATCCGGTGGGGTACACCAACTCTAGGAGATCCGTAAAGTAATTAAATAGCCTAAATGATAAGGACAGGCACTAGTGGTGATATGATGAATGAGAACATGGTTTATGGACCTCAATATGGCTCGCGGTGTGAGATAATCCTCAGAATTATCCAGGTGTGAGTGAAATAGTCTCCGGAATTACCTGTGGTGTGGGATTGATCTCCGGAATTATCAGGGTCAAGGCGACACTCATGTGATATTCGTGTGATGAGGTGCCATAGCTTGCGGTGTAGGATATTCTCGAAAATTTCCAGGTGTGAGTGAAATAGTCTCCGGAATTATCTGTGGATAGAGATTGACCTCCGAAATTATCGGAGCATGGGCTAATACTCACAGTGTATCTATATCTCGTAGTAATCATAGAAGTAGGATTAGTTGCATAGCGGGAGATTAAACCCTATAAAGTGGAGACGTTATGGGCTTGCACCGGACTTATGTAGAGTGGGATGTATAGACTCCGAC
This sequence comes from Hemerocallis citrina, assembly GCA_017893485.1. Classification (NCBI taxonomy): domain Eukaryota; kingdom Viridiplantae; phylum Streptophyta; class Magnoliopsida; order Asparagales; family Asphodelaceae; genus Hemerocallis; species Hemerocallis citrina. The sequence goes on from CM030359.1 coordinate 164,617,381, forward strand.
AAGTACGCATTAGAGAATCAGCATATAGCATTGATGTTTTCGTGACTTGGTATTATGCATGTGTACTCGGTTTTCTACACTTGACACTTAGTCTAACTAGCGTCATTTGATGTTTTAGTGTTTTGAGGTTTTGCCAGAGGGTATTGATGTGAATACGAATTGTGTTGTGGTGCTCTGACTTTTTTCTCATTTTGTAGTATTCAGAATGGTTGGACCTAGAACTAGGAATGGTAACAATGGTGATGGAGCTGGAAGTTCCTAAGGGGCAGGAGTTGATCTCAAAGCCGAGTTTGCCAGGGTGTATCAAACTTTGAATGGACTAATGGCAGCTAATATGGTGCAGAATCAGAACCAGAATCAATTCATGGGGTTGGACCAGTGTTTGTTAACGCTGATCTTATCATGCAGATTGAGTCCTTCAAGAGGATGAGGCCGCCCGTGTTTGAAGGGCAGTCTGATCCAAATGAGGCTGATGATTGGATTAGACGGATGGACAATCTTCGAGGTCTCGAAAACTTCGGCAGCCAATAAGGTAAATTTGGCCACTATGCAGTTGGAAAAGGATGCTGGTGTTTGGTGGCAATCGGTGAAGAGGACTTTGGGGGACCAGCAAATAACTTAGGAGGCTTTTCTGGATGAATTCAGGGATCGTTTCTTTCCCCTAGATATTCAGGAGAAGAAGGCTACAGAATTCTTGAATCTACAGCAGGGCAGCATGACCGTGCGAGAGTATGAGACTAAGTTTGCTCAGCTATCGAGGTATGCATCGGAGCTGATAGTTGATGAAACGAAGAAGGCCAAGAAGTTTGAGTAGGGCTTGAGGCCAAATTTGAGGTCGATGATGATTCCTTTGGGCATAAGGAGATTTGATAAGCTAGTCAGGAGAGCAGCTATGACAGAGGAGGACATGGAGCAGTTCCAGAAGAAGCAAGAGAACTGGAACAGGAATAAGAGGCTAGCAACAGGTCAGAGTGGGAAAGGATTCCCAGTGAAGCAAGTCAAGTTTAGTGGTCCAGTTCAGAAGGCACCTGCAACTCAGGAAGTGACTTGTTACTACTGTGAGGAGGCAGGTCATTACAGGTCAGCGTGTCCTAAGTTGGCGAAGCAGACTTGTTTTCGGTGTGGGCAAGCGGGATATTCTAGGCCTCATTGTCCACAGTTAAGGAAGGATGGTCCAGGTGGAGGTAAATTCCAGAGATAAGGTCGAGTGTTTGCATTGACTGAGGAGGATGCGGGTAACTCGGAAGATGTGATCCAGGGTATGCAAGAGTTTTGAATTTATTTTTATTCAATGTATTAAGTAAAACTTTTATTTGAGAATAATTGGAGATTTGAGTATCATTCTTCATGTAACATGAATTATTTTGGTTAATGGAATTAAAGCAAAAGTTTTATTTGATACTGGTTCTTTGCATACTTTTGTGTCGCCCAATTTTGCAAAGGTCTTAGGTGTGGAGCATGAGTTGTTTCCAGGCAGGGTTTTGTCGATGGCTACGCCGTCAGGTGAAGAATTGATTGCTGATCGATATTACGAGGGCTGTGATATCGAGATTGGCGGGAGATTATTCGGTATTGATCTTATTGAGCTGCAAGTCTTAGGAGTGGATGTGATCGTGGGCATTGATTGGATGATAATATATGATGCCACAATTGAATGCAAGTGAAAAGAGGTGTTGGTAAAAGCACCAGGTGTCCTGCAATGACTTTTCAAGGGAAGAAGAAAGTTCCGAAAGTGGCTGCAATGGTATCCAAGATGGTGATTCCAGATGAAGTCAGAGGCATTCCGGTTATCAGAGATTTTCCTAAGGTGTTCTTGGAAGATTTGCCAGGATTACCGCCGTAGAGAGATATGGAGTTTTGCATTAATGTTCAGCCGGAGAGTGCTCCGATTTCTAAGGCTCCATACAAGATGGCACCTGTAGAGGAAGATGAAGTCAAGAAGCAGATTGAAGAGTTATTGAGCAAGGGGTTTATCAGGCTGAGTTCTTCACCGTGGGGTGCGTCGGTGTTGTTAGTCAAGAAGAAGGATGGGTCAATGAGCATGTACATTGACTACCGGAAGTTAAACAGGGTGACTATTCAGAACAAGTATCCACTTCCGCAGATTGATGATTTGTTCGACAGGCTTCGAGGAGCAGCTGTGTTTTCGAAGATTGATTTGAGATCAGGGTATCATCAGGTTCGAGTCAAGAAGAAAGATGTGAGTAAGATAGCTTTCAGGACTCGTCATGGGCTCTATGAGTTATTGGTGATGCCATTCAGGTTGGCGAATGCGCTAGCAGTGTTCATGGATATGATGAACCGGATTTTGAGGCCATTTATTGACTCCTTCGTAGTGGTTTTCATCGATGATATTTTGGTGTATTCGAAGTCGGAGGAGGAGCATTCTATGCACTTGACAGAGGTATTACAGAAATTACAGGAGCATAGCTTGTATGCCAAGTTGTCGAAGTGTAAGTTTTGGAAGTTTGAGGTAGCTTTCCTTGGTCATATCCTTTCTAAGGAGGGAGTGACCACTGATCCTCAGAAGGTTGAAGCAGTAAAGGATTGGCCCAAGCCAACGTCTGTGAAGGAAGTCAGGAGTTTCTTGGGCTTGGCTGGTTACTACAGGAGATTCATTTAGGGCTATTCTCATATTGCAGTTCCTTTGACAGGCTTTACCCGAAAGAATGTGGCATTTGCATGGACTGATAAGTGTGAGGCGATTTTCCTTGAGTTAAAGGAAAGGTTGACTACTGCACCTATCTTAGCTTTGCCCCAAGATGGAAATAATTATGATATCTATAGTGATGCATCTCTCAAAGGTTTGGGGTGTGTCTTGATGCAAGAAGGCAAGGTTATTGCTTATGGTTCGAGGCAATTGCGTCCGCATGAGAAGAATTATCCGACGCATAATTTGGAGCTAGCAGCTATTATCTTTGCCTTGAAGTAGTGCAGGCATTATGTTTATGGTGAGAAGGTCAACATGTACACTGACCACAAGAGCCTGAAATACATTTATCAACAGAAGGATCTAAATATTCGACAGAGAAGGTGGTTGGAAGTGTTGGAAGACATTCGTCCTGAGATCAAGTATCATCCGGGTAAGGCGAATGTGGTAGCTGATGGGCTTAGCAGGAAGAGTAGTTTATTGAGTTTGATCACTAGTCGAAGTGAGTTGGCAGCAAAGATTGATCGGGCAGGTATCGAGGTGGTACTGTAGGGTTTGGGGCGTCTTTGGCTCAGTTGAGGATGCAGCCTTCCTTGAGAGAGAGGATTGTGGAAGGTCAAAGATCAGATTCAGAGATTCAGAAGATGTTGCAGCAGGTTTCAGAAGGCAAGTTATCAGAGTTTTGTGTCCAAGATGGAGCTCTTTGGATGGGTGAGAGGTTGTGTGTTCCGGATAATGCAGATTTGAGAGAGAGTATCTTGCAAGAAGCACACAGTCATTTGTTGTCAGCACATCCTGGAGGCACAAAGATGTACAAGGACATCAAACAGCATTTTTGGTGGTCTGGTATGAAAAGGGAATGTGGCAGATTTCGTGGCAAGGTGTCTGACTTGTCAGCAGATCAAAGCAGAAAATCAGAGACCTGGAGGTTTATTGCAGTTGTTGCCCATTCTGGAGTGGAAATGGAAGAATATCAGTATGGATTTCATCACGGGTTTGCCGAGGAGTTCGAAGGGCAATTACTCGATTTGGGTTATTATGGACCGTTTGACTAAGTCGGCTCACTATCTGGCCATGAAGATTACTTGGTCGTTGGAGAAATTGACAGAGTTGTACATTGGTGAGATTGTGAGGCTTCATGGAGTTCCTGTGTCGATTGTTTCCGACAGGGATGCAAGGTTCACTTCAAGGTTTTGGAAGAGCCTACAAGCAGCTTTAGGCACCAAAACTGATTTCAGTACCGCTTTTCATCCACAGACTGATGGTCAGACTGAGAGGGTGAATCGAGTGCTGGAAGATATGCTGAGGGCTTGTGTTATGGATTTTGGTGGTAGTCGGGAGAGATACTTGGCATTGGTTGAGTTTGCTTATAACAATAGTTACCATGTGAGTATCGGGATGGCTCCGTATGAGGCTTTGTACGGGTGGAGGTGCAGGACACCTATTTGTTGGTATGAGGTTGGCGAGAGGCAGATGTTTGGGCCTGAGATAATGCAGCAGACGTCAGAGCAGATTGAGTTGATTCGCAAGAGGTTGGTTGAGGATCAAAGTCGGCAGAAGAGTTATGCAGATTCTCAAAGAAGAGACTTGGAGTTTGAGGTTGGGGATACAGTTTTCCTCAAGGTGTCTCCGACCAAAGGAGTGATCAGGTTTGGTAAGGGAGGCAAGTTGGCGCCAAGGTATATTGGGCCATACAGGATTGTGGAGCGGATTGGCAAGACAACTTACAGATTGGAGCTCCCAGAGGAGTTGGCACAGGTGCATGATGTGTTCCATGTATCTTTGTTGAGGAAGTATGTGCCAAATCAGAGTCATCAGTTGGTAGAGGTTCCTGAAGGTCTACAGGTGAACTTTTGTTACAAGGAACAACCGGTAGAGATTGTTAACCATAGGGAGAAGGTTCTAAGGAGCAAAGTGATACCTATGGTCAAGGTGCTGTGGAGGAATCGGCAGTTCGAAGAGGCAACTTGGGAGCCAGAAGATCGCATGCAGAAGGATTTCCCTGAGCTTTTTGTATGATTGTATTTTTCTTATATGTGATTGTAATTCTTTTGAATGACTGTACCTTTGAGTTGAGTTGTATTTCTTCTATTTTGATTATGTTCTCATATGAAATTGTTTGAATTATGTTTCCATTTATGAGAAATTGCATTTCCTTTGTTGGTATGTTTGTTTGGACCCTATTAGTAGTAGTTCTGAGGACAGAACTCTTCTAAGGAGGGAGTGATGTAGTACCTCGTATTTTTTAAATACTATTTTTGAGATTAGAAAATGAATTAAAATGGTTTTTGGTGATATAATAAATGTTCATTTAGAAATTTATCTTTTACACGTGCAAAACACGTGCGAATGTTGTCTTTGAAAGCTTAAAACCAAAAATTATTTTGGGGAAACTCATTAATTATTATTTGAGATTATTCGTGATTTTTTTAGATGTTTCTGATAATTATTGGACTTATTTGCAAATATTTCAAAAAGAATGACTTTTGTGCAAAATTACCAATGAGGTGAAAACTCCAGAATTTCGGATTTTTTGGCCGGATATAAGGCCTAGTCAATTCATGTATAATGAGTTTACCTTTTGTTTCAACATATTCGATTTATTTTATAAGTTTGGATAAAGATGATCTTTTCGCAAAATTGCTATTTTAAGGGGTGAAAGTGCAAAACTATTTTCCTGGATTTTCCTATAGTGCCGGCAGATGCTGGAGGGGATCTTTTTTATTCTGAATTGATTAAATTGGTTTTTAACTAGTTTCCTAATAAAGGGATCTATTTATGTAAAAGGGACATTGTAAAAGGAGTATTTCGCAAATGTTTTCTAAAACCCTAGAAACTTAAATCCCGGACTATATTTGCTGTACAACATAGGGATCTCTTATTTCTTATTATTTTGGAGTTCTAAGGAGAAGACTTTATATTTCTTGCGAAGGAGGGGCTTTCTTAATTTCTATTCCTTTTCGTTCGATCTCTTCAACAAGGTGAGTGACTTGTTTTGTTTCATTTTGTTTTGTGTATGTTGTATGTGAGTGATATAATTGTTTTGTTTGTTCTTTGAATGTTGTATGTGGTGTTTCATCTCCTAGCTAGAAAGCATGCTAGGGTTTGAATGTGAATATGTATGTTGGATTGATGATAAAAATTGAATCCTGTGAAACCCTAGTTATTTATGAGTAGAATTGTATGTGGGCAATTCGAGATTGATGAATGACCTATTAGTAATCATGGGTATGCTATTTCTTTTGGATTAATGTTGAATTGATTGAATATGGTAAATTTCATGCTTAAATTTAATAAAGATGTGATTTTTATCACTTTGAGGATTGGTTGAATGAAACTTGATATGGTGATGGTATAAAATGATTATGCTTATGAGTTATAATGGTGAATCGGTTTGAGAAAATTTGGAGAAAGGATTTATGAATCAAGAGATCATGTCTTGAGAATGGAAATTTGGAATCGAGTTGAGTTTGAGTAAATATATCCAAATTGGGGATTTTTTTTTAGATTTTTTTTGAGTTTGAGGAAAGATTGATGTATGTATATTTTATAAAGCCTATTCTATTTAATTATCTCCTATTGGATTTTATAACCCAATACCCAGTCTCTTGTGGGATTCAACCTGTCTACCCAATAACTCAAACCCGCTCTACTTCTCTTTAAACCCCCTCCTAATTATCAAAAACCCTAATCCTATTACTCTTTATACAGCCGCCTACCCCCTGTTCACCCTCTCTACCCCCTGTTCACCCTCTCGCTCTCTCCCGTTCCCCCTCTCTCTCGCGTTCAGCCTTTCCCCGACCACCATAGCCCTCCATCTCCTACTTCCGACCTCCTCGTCCTCTTCCCCGACCTTCATCCTCGTCGCCCTTCATCCCCCGAGCTCCTTGCCTTTGCCCTTCCCTGACCCTGTTCCACCTCCACCCTCGCCGGCAACCCCGCTCCTCCCCTCGTCGCCTTGGTCCTCCATAGCACCCTATCGCCTCACCCTCGGTCCTCTTCCTCTTGCCATCGAACCCAACCATCAACCCATCTCCCCCCCCCCATCGCAGCCTTTCGTGGTCGCCGCCGTCCCGAGCACCTACTCCCCAAACCCCAATGCTCCTCGCTGTCGAAGCCAAGTGTCGCCATCGCGCCTTGCTGCTGCTGTCGTCGCTGTATGCGTGAAGTACACGTGCAGCGCACATGTTATTGTTATTATTGGTTGCCTTGCTGTTGTATGTGTTGTCTCTTGTGCACGTGTCTCGTGTTCATGTGCCGGGATTCGTTCCTGTTATTCTTTCATCATCTTCGTCGTCGTTTATAAGGCAAGTAGCTTGTATGTTATTTGTTCTTCATACAAGTTAAATACCGTAAGTAGTCTTGCATGTTTCTTTGTTTTGTACCCTATGTTAATCCCTGAAAATCATATCTTGTTCGGTGACCCATTTCCTTCATCTCATGATCATGATTACATACAATAAGTTGACACACGTTACACAAAAATAAATTAGATCTAGGAAGAGATCTTAATATGTATGTGCTAGTTCTTGATTTACTGTATGTTGTAGATAATTGTTACATGAATGATGTTCTAGATGTACTATCTCGGTGTGGATTGTTAACACACATGCCATGCTGATTTGAGTGACCAATATACCATGCTTTGCGTTACATCTGAAATTGGATCTATTGTATTTGAGTTGTTTGATGAAATGCATAAAAGAAGTTTCTTTTTACAGCTGACCTGATTTCATACAGCAATTTAGACCCTGTTTGAGTCAGAAAAATAAATTAATTTGTGAACATGATTTGTAGATCATGTTTTCTAGTTTTCAGAACTTTCGACGGATCTGAATTCTGATTTTTTTATGTTTGAGTAATCGTTGTTTTACTGCAGTTATATCGAAATTTCCAGATTCTAAATCTTTAGACCGCTGTAAGAATTAATATTTTAAAAATGATGTGAAAAGCAAACTTTGGACTTGATATTTTTCTGAGTGTGTTTAGACATGACTGGGATCAAACTATAATTTTTGTAGAATTATTTAATGGCTTTTGTAACTTATTTCATGCTTATGAAACCAATCAATATATTTCCAAACTGCGTGCTGTTCAGTAAAGAATTCTGTTTTCTACCTGATTCTAGTCATTTTCGATCGAAACTTTGTGAATATAAACTGTATCCTGATTTGTCTATTTTACTAACATTTTTATGGATTGGAATTTCAAATTTTATTTAGTGAATTATCACTATTTTGGTACTGCTATGTCTGAACATCAGATTTACAAATTTTGCTGCGTCATTCTGTTTTCCGAATTATATTGACTATACTATCTGTAATGAAACTTCATGAAATTTTATATGTTGATACTAGATATGCTAGGGAACCTTCCATATTTTTCTCATATTTAATTATGATGTTTTTAGGCCCTTTTCATGCTTATAAACAATACTTTGTATATTCTGGCTGAACATAAACTCTGTATAAAACACTGTTTTGGACTCTGTTACTGTAGCTGATGTATGACTTGTATATATGTGCTGGATTCGAAAAAGAGTTTAGTTTCTAGATTTTCTGACGGACCTAGATTTGCATTCCCGTAGCAACAGGAATCTCAGTTTCGGTACAGCAACATCTTGCTGTCCAGAACTGAAAAGTTTCGCTGTTTCAATTGTTACAAGTTGTTTGGTCACCCGTTTGTGTTTCCTATCTGACTTAGACTTGTCCTTCATCCTTGCCATGTCTTTTTGCCCTGTTTGTGTTCATTCACATCTGTTTTAATAGTAATGATAACTAATCAAGCCGGGGTTTAAAGGAAGATCTAGTAGTGGACAATATAGAAATGTGTACTCGGAAGGGGACCCATAGGTCTCGACTGTTTATCTCTGGATACATGACTACATGATCCATGACACCGTTACTGTTTACTGTTATTGTTCTGTTTTTCTCTGGATGCATGATTACATGATCCATGACACCATTACTATTTACTGTTATTGTTCTGTTTTTCTCTAGGATGCATGATTACATGATCCATGACACCGTTACTGTTTACTATTACTGTTACTGTTTTTCTGAGTACATGGCCCTATAGATTCCACTACGAAATCTAAACAAAACTGTTTGATTGTAGCAACCATGTGGTAAATAAATGGGATGCATGAAGTGCAACCTAGATAGTAATGAACAATAGACTTAAGAATAACTATTTCACTGACACACCCTGTTACTGTAACTGTCATCTTCACTGTTACTGTTACCGTTATCCTCTACTGTTACTGTTACTGTTATCCTCTACTGATACTGTTACTGTTATCCTTTACTGTTTACCTATTACTATTTTCTGTTATTTGTAGACTGTCATCCACTGTTGTTTTCCCTCCCTGTTAGTACTTCTTGTTTTTTGGTTCATATGTTCTGTTTTCACTTTTCCTGCTTGTACTACTTGCGACCCGGAATTTGCAACTAACAGGCATACTTTTTTCCTGTTTTCCTATTTTCTTGCAATTGCTATATGAGTAGGTTTTGGTGATCAACTACCCGAGGGAGTTGGTGAGAAAAAGTTTTAGGCTTCGCTTTGGAAATTCATGTTTAGTGATTTGTTTTTGTTTTTTTTGAATTATTTCATTTATGTGGATACATTGAGACTTGTATTGGGCTTGTAGAACCGAAGTTTGTTTTGATTCAGATCTTGTATTTGTTTTGGAATATTATATTGTTGCAAATAAATGCTATTGGTTAATAATTATTCATGCATGCGTGGTTGAGTATATTGCTATATTTACTATTATGCTGAGTCGAGTAGATCCTTACAGCTTATGGATGGTGAAAATCATTCGTTGGATTTAGTCGCATACCGTATTCCGTATTCCTCTTGGAAAGCAGGGCGTGACACAAGCTGTCCAATAATCTATCTGTATCTAGTGGGGTCGGGAAAGAGCTCACCATCAGTGGGAAGAAGCTTCACATGAAGCTTTAAGGGTGTGTCGGCTGATCGACTGTCAGAGAGACATGAGCGAAGATAATATATGATGTGTATTTCTGTTGAGAAATAAGTATGCCTCAAGATCCATGGAAAATTTCTAGACCCAGAAAGAGTGTAATATACCAAGATCTTTCATATGGAACTACTGGTGAAGATAGTGTTGGGTGGATGTAATTCCTACAGAGTCATCCCCAGTAATAACCATATCATCAATGTATAATAGCAAAAGTACCCTCCCCTGCGGTGATGACCGCATAAACATAGAATGATCCTGTGAGCTCTGGCGGAAATCAGCCTGGGTGATGACATGACGAAAACACTCAAATCAGGCTCGAAGGGCCTGTTTCTGGCCATATATAGCACGACGTAGACGAAAAACATGACGAGGATGAGTGGTAAGGCCAGAAGGAGGATGCATGTAAACAACCTCAGATAAGGTACCATGAAAAAGATATTCTTGCGTCCATCTAGTATAACGACCACTGACAAATGGAGGCAACAGTAAGGAGAGTGTGAAATGTAATCATCTATGCAACTTGGGCAAAAGTCTCATCATAATCAATATCATATTCCTGAGTAAATTCTCGGGCAACTAGACGAGCCTTGTGCCATTCAATGGAGCCATTAGGTCGATATTTGACCATGAAGATCCACTTGCAGCTAACAGGCTGGATGCCCATAGGCAATGGAACAACATCGCAAGTGCCAGTCTGATCAAATACACGAAACTCCTCTTCAATAGCTTCCCGCCACTCGAGAAATTGAATAGCTTCGTGATTGGTTCTGGGCTCACATGTGGAGTATATAGCAGTGAGATATGCATTAAATTGTGGTGAGTATGAGGCAAAGGTGCAAAGCCAAACTGGTCAGAAGAACCAGTGGCATCAGGTGTGTAACGTGCCGATGGGATGCCTGAGGTAGAACGTGTAGACTGACGGACCAGTGGTGGATGGGCAGTGTGTAGGGATGAGATAGGTGGGGTGGGTGCATGCAGCTGTGGGGATGGAGGTGCAGGATGATGTGGGGTTGTTGTCGACATAAGTAGAACAATAGGTGAAACGTCAGTAAGGGATGGAAAAGGAGCCAAAGGAGTGGGATCATATGGAATGCGTGAAGGTATGGCCGGGGAGATAGGCCCAACAACTGGGGAATCAAGAAAACTAGCATCCTCAGGAGAGGGCAAGTCGTAAGAGAGTCTTTTGCAAAAGAGACATGTCGAGAAATACAAATTCGACCCACCACAGGATCAAACCAACGATATCATTTATGTTCTGGACTGAGATCTAGGTGAACACACTTAGTGGCTCAAGCGGTGAGCTTCGTGCGCTCAGTGGGAGGGAGAAGACCAGAACAACTACACCCAAAAGTACGAAGCATACTGTAGTCCGGTGATGACTGATGAAGAGCCTCATAAGGTGATGTGCCAAATAGGGCAGATGAGGGAGTGATGTTAATGAGGCTGACAGACGTCATGATAGCTTCAGCCCAGAAAGAACTAGGAACAGAATGGGAGAGTAGAAGAGCACGAGCCATCTCAAGGATGTGACGATGCTTGCTTTCAGCTACACCATTCTACTCATGCGTGTGACGGCATGATTGATGAAAGAGTGTACCATGAGATTGAAGGATCGATCTATAGCAGCGGAAGTGTACTCACGAGCACCGTCTGATCAAAATGTTTTGATACGGAATCCAAACTGAGTGTGAACCATGTTCATAAAAAATTGGTCAGCAATCTCAGAGTGTTGACGCATAAGAAACACTCATGTGAATCGAGTAAAGGCATCGATAAAACTAACATAATAGAAATAACCTTTGCGAGAATATGTAGGAGATGGTCCCCAGATGTCATAGGGGATTAAGGGATAAGTTGAAAAGGATGGAAAGTTTGAGAAGTGTTGTTGTGATTAAAAGGGAGTGCGATGTGTTTGGCCAAATGACAACCCTGACAATCAGATAAATGAGTGAAAGAAAGAGCACCAACAGCACCACTACGAGCTAAAGTCTTAGGTCGAGACTCACTAATATGTCCCAAAAGTCTGTGCCTCATATCAGCATTAACGAACACAACACCAACAAAATGAGGATGGTTATGAAGAAATCTAGATGATATAAATGATCATGTCGACTAGCACGCCCAAACTCCTGACCAGTGTGTGAATGGTGATAGAACAACCTAAAGAATCAAATATAATGACAAGACCACTATCACATAGCACACTAATGGAAATAAGATTCATCGATAAATGAAGAGAATAAAGAACATAAGGCAATGTGAGAGTGAGAGAGCTAATAGACCCTGAGTGTGTAGGGAGAAGTTATGAGTCACCGGCAGTGTGTAGGGATGGAGGGTGAGAGGGAAGTGCAGTGCTGGTGGTGAGCAGTGTATAAGTACTAGTGAGATGATGTGATGCACCAGAATCTAAAATTCAGAAAGAATTTATACTGGGAGTAACAGAGAATGCAGGGGTAGAGGGGTCAGTAGTGACAGACTGACCCAAGAGCTGGAGTTCCAGCTGAGCGAGGCGGAGCTGGAGTTCCAGCTGGAGATTAGCCCAAGCAGCAGGAGTCGACAAGGTTGGAGTAACATTCATGACCGAGGATGTAAAGGAAGAAGTGCTGCGAGGATAAATGAGACAGATGTCTTTGTGGTAGGGATCGAAATGAGGGCAGAACTGCCACTGGTGTCAGGATCGGGATAGGGAGCTGGATGATGCTACTGGTTGCGAAAGAAGGGGTGGGGCAGTGTTAGGGATGATTTTGGGAGGGGAAGGGAGGAGGCCGGAATTAGGATAATGATGGTGCTGCATCTGTCTAAATCTGGATTGAGATTGGGATTTGAGTGGAAGTGAAGAGAAAAAAGTAGCAGCAGAGAAGTCGGTGGAGAATGAAAGAGACTGGTGAAACTGAGGTTCCATGGAAGAGCACCTGTATTTTTTTTAGCTTTTTTTTACTCTTAACGACGACGACGAACGGTTGTGGCAATGGAAGTGGCGGTGACAAGAGAAGGGTAGGGTTTGGTTGGATTCAGGTTGAATAGAGGTCAGATAGGGCTTTTATTATTATTATTATTATTATTATTATTATTATTATTATTATTATTATTATTATTATTATTATTATTATTAAAGAACAGAAAACGAGATTGGATTGAGGTATGGGTTTGGATTGGATTTGGATATTGGATAGCGGGTTTGGAGTATATTTGGATATTGGATTTGAGGGTTTGGGTTGGATGTGGGTTGGATTCGGGTCAGGTACGTTTTTTTTCTTTTACCGAGTCTGTGGGTCGGGTTAAAGAAATTAGGGTTAGGGTTTTGGGGCTATGACTGCGGCTAAAGTTGGGTTGGATTTTCGGTAGAAGGAGAGCGATGATGGTTGGAGGTGGCTAGGGTTCGGGATGATGAAGGAAGAGTTCGATGAGGGTTTCGGGAGGAGTCAAGGAGAGGCGGTGATGGTTTCGGTCGGAGGCGGCTATGGTTCGGGACGAGGAAAGAGGAGGTAGATGAGGGATTCTGGAGGACGGGGGAATTGAGGTGATGGTGTTATTTGCTATTTCGATGGGATTGTGGTGGACTGGAGTTGGGTTCGGAGATTGGCGATGAGAGTTGCCGGAGTTGCTGGAGATGATGCCGCAGTTGGAATTGTTTGGCTTCTGCTGTTGTTGAAGACAGTATGTGGAATTTGTATAGTTAGGGTTAGAGATCTGTGAGGGGGAAAAATTAGGGATTCTTACTCTGATACCATGATAAAGTTAACAGAGAAATTGAAAAATATTATTAGAAATTAAGTATAATGTCTCCTATATATAGGAGAGAACTGAATACTAAACTGATACATAACTCGATATGAGACTAAATATATTTTGCAATATCTAACAACAATATTTTGGAATAAATTTGTTGTTTTCAAATAAGTAGGTTACATAAATGTTGATTGTGATTACACATGGATAAAGTTATTTCACAATTAATACGAGGACAACCTGGTCGACAAGTCCTAATTAAGTGATAAAATTCCAATATTGAAGATTATGTACATTCACTCAACGATTGTAATGTTTAACGCACGCTCAGTTTAAATCCAGCTTAATAACCGTGTATTATTTTCTCAGCTTCTCCCCTTGATCCAAATTCCTCTAGATCCGGCCAATTCGACCCCCATCTCCCCCATCCTCCTTCATTAAATCTACTCAGCTCTTCACAATCTCCAAACCCTTTTCTTTTTTCCCTTCGTCTCGTCAGATTTTTCCCTTCCCCTCTTTCCTCCCCTACATCGACCTTTTTCCCACTCCCCTGTTGTCCGGGGTGGTATCTCAGCCCCCCCTTTTCCCGTCAGGTGTTCTCTTTTGTCCTTGGGCGTCTCGCTCTTTATGAGTGCCAGCAGCAGCGTTTCCGTGTTTTTGATCGTCTTATCATCCTGCTCGCTCCTGGAAGTATTCGAAGTTTGTTCCGCTGTCAAGCCTCGCCTCCCCTTCCGGAAGGCCAGTCCAGGTTTTATTTTAGAGGCTTCCCGGCACTGTAAGTATCTCCTTGTTCTCTCCTTTAGCCACTATCGCGGCGCGTTTTGTAGTTGTGAGGCATTTTTTTGTGGTGCCGGTGTTTGGGTTTCTTGACTCTCCGGTGCATTGCTCACTGGTGTGATAGTTATTTAGTTGATCGACTGTTTCCTAGTATACAGTATCTCCTCTTCCCCTTACCGATTACTGTATTTCTCCCTATTCTGGATCGTCTCTTAGATCTGGTCTCTGGGGCTTCCTTACCGACGACCGGCTCAGAGGTCTCAATTGTGAGCTGATCACATCGGACTGCTATTGCGATAGCATAGCCTAGTATTACCTCTCCTATTACTCTCTTCTTCAGAGATTACTGGCTTTGTCTGCCTCCCAGTAGTCATTTCTAGCGTTCTTGCTCCCTGCGATCTCCCTGCAACTGGTCGCCAATTTTTGTCCATTATTTTTTTACTGCGGGCTTCTCTTTTTCGATATATTTTTGGTGGCCCATGGATCAATCATGGGTCGAGGTAATTAAAAAACATAAAAAAAGAATTAATAGTGAGGGCAGTTCTCTGGTGAGGCCGAATACGACTAGGCCCATCTGGCCCAGGGATGAGAAGCTTCTTAGAGCTTCCCACCAGCAAATATCCCGCTCATTCTCCACTCTATCTTCTTCTTCTACACCTCTTTCATCATCTTCTCATCGCTCACTCTCCCCCATTATATGCTTTAATTGTTTTCGATCTGGGCACATTAAAAAATTCTGCCTTTCCACCATGAAATGCCTCTTCTGTCTCAAGGCGGGTCACTCTCGACCCAGATGTTTTGCCCTTCAGAAGTTACTTAGGGTTACCCTGGGAGTCCCTATCGCTGAGCCAGTGTTGGCAGCGCCTGATTTCCCTGCTCTCCAACGTAAGTTGGCTAGCGCTGTTGTCGACAAAGCTAAAAAGCTCAAACCGTCTCCCAAATCACCTCTACTCCCTACTCCTTCTCTTCCCATTCGTCTACCGGAGTCTGTTGCTTTGGCTACTCCCAGTCCAAAGTCTAATCCGGCACCCCCCTCCGGTCCGATCTTATCGCACGTCTTCTTTCCTAGATCGGAACTTTCGGACCGGCTGAAGTTCTTCGATACCTATGGAGCGATTTCTTTTAACGAAGGTACCATCCCCATCTTCACTCTCAACGCTTTTCTGAGCAGTTCTTGCAATGTGAAGGATTGGGACTGGTATCGTGGATCATGCTCTAATGGTGACATCATCATCAGCTGCCCTTCTCCCAAATTACTTCTTGATTTGATTGAGAACGCATCGCTAGCTATTGGTTCGATCACTCTTTCAATCCGAAGATGGGTTCAGATTGTGCCTCCAATCGTCAACTCCCCCTCATCGCCCACTAAAGTGACGTTGCTGGGACTTCCCCCATTCTGCGATACTTTACGCACAGTCGGTATCATGGCTAACTGCATTGGTGAGATTATTAGTATCTTTTCCTCAGCTAAACTTGCTTCGGGATGTTTGCAAGTGGAAGCTTCATTCAACATATCGGAGCATCATAAGCGCATCGAAGCTTTTGTGCTTGAAGATGGCAATGTCTCATTCCCGGTCACTGTTCAATATCATAACTCAGTGACTGCGGGTGCCTCGGCACCTGTGCCTACCCCTGCTCCTCCGAAGGCTATTTCCTATCCTACTAGCTCTCCCGCTCCTTTCCATCCGGGTTCAACAGCTGCTTCGAAATCTTTATGGAAGAGGGGGTAACAAGTTCTCTACAAAGAAAAAACAATCCACTCCCAGTAAGTCTCTCCCTCTCATGGGCTGTTCGAAGATCTCCCCCTCCAAACCTCCCAATTTGGTGTGGATCAATCCTGATCTCCCCTCTAGCCAAACGGGTAAAAAGCTGATTCCCACCTCCGCTCCAACGAAAGTACTTGCTTCTTCTCCCTCCAGCGCCTTGAAGGTTAGCAAGAGCCTGGCTACCCCTGTCACTAGTGTTCCGATTGATGTCCCTGCGACTTCTACCCAACCTACATCCTCTTCTCCGTGGCCTCAATGGGAGATAAACCCACACTTTGAAACTGATTAGGAAAAATTCCAGAGACAAGCTCACTTCGCATCGATCACTGCCAAAGATCCTAAGTTACCTCCTATTAAGGTTGCTAGTACTCACCAATCCAAGGCGAGTGACTGGATTGATCATGATGATCTGTTAGATGACGAGGAGAAGGATTGGAAGCGGGACGTTTCTTCTTTAAAGGTGCATTATCCTGTTTTTAATTCCTTTTTTGATAGCTATTGTTTCTCTCTGGCTGCGATTCGGGTATTTCATTACTGCGATTTTTTTGGCCGTATCTATAGCCCTTTTGGGAAGTCTATAATGTTCTATTTGATGTCGGGAGAGGATGCCTTTGTATCTCCCGACCTTTACATTGCTCTGATAGCGATTCTGGAACACTCATTACCCAAGTTTCCTTCTACAGGAACTGAGCAGGTTAATGAGAGGGGTTCGTTCTTTGAACAACCGCCGATACCTGTGCTTACTAATGAAGGGATGCCCATTAATATAGATCCCATCATAAAAACAGTTCATAAATCCCCTGGAACACTGGATGTGCCACATGTGAGACAGGAAGATGTCACCGTGCTGGACCACAAACCATCTCCCCGTCTTATTAGATCCAGCGCGCGGCTTTTGGCTAAAGCCGCTTCGAGCACTACGACCTCCTTTGATAACAGGGTATCTAGCTCGCAGTTCTCGACGTGCCATGAACGGAAGGAGCTGCCGGCTCCCTGTTCGGGCACAACGCCGTTAGGATCTATATTCCAATTTCAATTTGATTCGTTATCGGATCACGAACTCATTAACTCTTCGGTGGAGTTAGGGTTTCTTACCCAAGCCTCCCCCACCTTGGTGGCTTTGGCCATTAGGGATAAAGAACGTATAAGAATTAGAGAGCACAGAAGTGTTAATGATTAGTTTGTCTTGGAACATCAGGGGGGTTAATTACCCAGTCAAACAAAGGTCGATTTATAATCTCATCTCAACATCTCACTGTGATCTCATCACCATTCAAGAAACTAAATTAGCATCTCCCTCTCCTTCTATTCTTAGATCTATTGGAGGATCCTCAATCTCTAAATGGATTGCTTTGGACGCCATAGGATCTAGGGGAGGTATTCTTCTTGGCTTCAAAGAAGCGGTTTTCTCTCTGATAACGGTTCGGCGCCTCAGGTTCTTCCTGATTGTCCAACTTCACTGGGTGCCTCTGGATGCCCAATTAACGGTGATCTCGGTTTACGGTCCCTCTTCGTCGGAGGGCCGTCAAGAGTATTGGAACGAATTCCAAGAGCTCCTTCCATATTCTAATGATCTCAGTATTATCTGTGACGACTTTAATGTCACCAGATTCGCATCTGAAAGGTCGAATGATTCCCATCTTGATCACCTTTCCGCTAAGTTCAATGACTGTATTCGCTTGCTTCAGCTTTCTGACATCCCGATCTCGGGCAGATCATTCACTTGGTCCAACCTCCGTCATCACCCGACATTGGCCAAACTTGATCGATTCTTGGTCTCCCATAAATGAATAAACCAATTTCATGGCACTTTCGCCAAGGCTCTACCCAATCCCTCTTCTGATCACATCCCCATTGCTCTGTACTCTAATTTCCCCTTCCCACATCATCACAAATTCAGATTCGAAAAATTTTGGTTACAGGACCAAATTTTGGTGAACCTGATCGGTCAATGCTTGTCAGCCATTTCCGGATCCTCCGGGCTAGGTTCCATCCTCCTCAAACTTCATGCCATCAAATTCGGCTGTAAAATTAGGCGAAACGAAAGACAGTCTAATACTAACTTTCTTTAAAAAAATTATCTTGCCTCCATTGAATCGATTGATAAGATGGAGGAACAAGGCGATATTTCTGAAGCGATGTTTGAGGAAAGGCTTTCTTGCAAACGGGAATTTTCCGAAATTCTACGTCTTGACCATCTGAAATGGGCTTAGAGAGCCAAATTTCGGTGGCTCAAAGAGGGTGACTGCAATACTACTTTCTTCCACAATTTTGCTTCCCACAGACAAAGAAGCAACCGTATATCGTCTATCATAAACAACGGCACAGAATTTTCTACAGACAATGAAATTCATCAGGCATTCCTCTCTTTCTACAAAAATCTCATTGGCTCTCCTAAGCATAGAGCTATCACTCTTAAATGGAATCACCTGTACGGGCCGCAAGATTTCGACCTGTCATCCCTTGAGGCTCCGTTTTCCATGGAGGAAATCAAATCGGCAGTTTTTTCATTAAAGAGCGACGCTGCTCCGGGACCGGATGGTTTTTTGGCTTTCTTTTTCCAAAAATTCTGGAATTGGTTAAAAGATGACCTTTTCCGTATGTTCACAGAGCTCCATCTTGGCTCTTTCTCCTTCGACCGTATCAACTACGCTCACATTGTTCTCATCCCCAAAATTATGGGAGCGAATTCTGTGGCTAATTTCAGACCAATTAGTTTAAACAATACCACTTTCAAGATCATTATGAAGGTTCTGTCAGCTAGACTCAGCGATGTTATCTCCCCTCTCATCGATCCGGCCCAATCGGGTTTTATCAAGGATCGATTCATCCTCGATAGCGTTGCTTCAGCCCAAGAGGTTATTTCTCTTTGTCACAAAACTAATTCAGAAGGTATTCTTCTTAAATTAGACTTTCAAAAAGCATACGACAACGTCAGTTGGGATTTCCTCTTTGATATTCTTTATCATAGGGGCTTTGGACCCAAATGGATTTCTTGGATTAAATCAAGCCTGTTTGTCGGAACATCGTCGATTCTTATCAACGGTGCGGAAGGCAACAAATTTAAAATTAAATGTGGTCTCAGGCAAGGAGACCCTCTTTCGTCTCTACTGTTCTCGCTGGTAGCAGATGTATTCAGTAAACTCCTTCGTAACGCCTGGGAAGCCCAGGCCATTGAAGGTCTGGGGAACTCTCGCAATTTCCATGGAGTACTGAATCTGCAGTATGCCGACGACACAATCATATTTGCCAAACCAAACGTTCATTCTCTTAGAAATCTCAAACTTCTTCTCTACTGTTTCGAATTAGCCTCTGGGCTATCGATCAATTTTCAAAAATCGTCCGTTCTTTGGTTAGGAGGATCGCCCAACAGACAAGACGAAATTTCAAACTTCTTTAACTGTCCAACAGCATCTTTCCCAATAATGTATCTGGGTATTCCACTTAGATGGGGTAAATTGCACAGATCGGATTGGTCCCTCATGATCGATATGGTCGAAGCCAGATTATCAATCTGGTCAGGAAAACTTCTCTCTCGAGGAGGTAGATTGATACTCCTCAATTCTGTCCTATCCGCGATCCCTCTTTACATGATGTCCTTCTACTTCGTGCCTTCTTGGGTTATCAAGAGGATCGATCAGATTAGAAGTAATTTCTTCTGGTCTGGATCCCCTATTCACAAGCCTGGCTCGCATCTGTGTAATTGGAAACTCATTTGTTCGTCTAAAGAAGCTGGAGGTTTAGGGGTATTGAATCTCAGACATCAGAATTTGGCGCTTCTGGGTAAATGGATCTGGAGATTTCTCAAAGTCGAGGATTTACCATGGATCATCAGTATTAAAGACAGATACATTTCGGTTGATAATTGGTGGAGCTTGCTACCCAACGCCCATCGTAACGCCACTCATTTCTGGAAGGGGGTCTGGAAAGCGGCGGCAGCTTTCCGTTGTGGCATAGCACATGCATGCTCCAATGGAGCCATGGCCAGATTTTGGACCGATCTGTGGATTGGCAACACTACGCTAGCCACCGCTTTCCCGGCTATCTTCCGTCTCGCCTCATACCCCACTGCTTCAGTGCTCGAATCATACACCACCTCCAATCAACAAAGGCAGTGGCTTATTAACCTTTCGTCCGATATTCCTCCCCATTTAGTCACTGAGTTTGACAATTTCTCTCCGTTCTCAACAATTTTGTTTGGAGGGACAAAGAAGAATTATACTGGCGTTGGAATACGTCAGGAACATTCTCGGTTCAATCTTTCTATCGATTCCTTAATTTTAGAGGCATCTTATCGCCTTTCTATGATCTTGTGTGGAAATCCTGCGCCCCGCTTAAGGTGAAAATTCTTTCGTGGTTAGCGCTCAACAATAAACTTCTTACTGTTGATGTTCTTAATAAGAGAAATTTAGCATGGGGTCAATTATGTCCTCTTTGCTCATCACAAGCAGAAAATGCGGACCACTTATTTGTGAGTTGCGACCTTACCAGCGCGCTCTGGAAAATTACATCACTAGCTTGGGAAGTGTCAATTATTCCGTCCAAACTATCCGACTGCTGGACTAAACTTCCTGCGAATTGCAATTATCACAAATCGTGGTATTTGTCTTTTCAGATTATTGTCTGGATTACGTGGATGGAAAGAAACAAAAGAATCTTCCATCGAAAAGGCTTCATCAGCCCGTTCTATTTACGACGAATTCTTATTCCTATTTGATTTTTGGTCCTCCTCTCTAACCCGCAAAACCAAGGATGCTCTATTGTTTCACAAATTGATTAACGCATCTCATTGTCTTCGAAGTCTGAATGCCATCTAACATTTTTTACGTTTTTGTATTTACCCGTATTTACATAACTGCTGCGCACTTAAGCTTCGCTTTATTCTTAGTCATCAATTCTTAGTGATGATGATCTTCTCCTCTATTATTTCTATGTCTTTGCGATCTCTAATTGGTATGACTCCATTTCAACTATTTTTGCTTGCAGAATTTTTTCATAACTGCTGCGCAATTAAGCTTTGCTTTTTCATTAGTCACCTATTCTTGGTGATGAGGATCAATTCTTAGTGATGATGTTCTTCTCCTCTATTATTGTTCT
Source organism: Hemerocallis citrina (assembly GCA_017893485.1). Classification (NCBI taxonomy): domain Eukaryota; kingdom Viridiplantae; phylum Streptophyta; class Magnoliopsida; order Asparagales; family Asphodelaceae; genus Hemerocallis; species Hemerocallis citrina. The sequence continues at coordinate 164,638,385 of CM030359.1, forward strand.
ATGTTTTTGCGAACTCTAATTGGTATGACTCCATTTCAACTATCCTTCCTTGCAGAGATGATAGTGCAGTCCAGTGCTCAGTTTGGTTACGTTATCAGGTTTATTTTGGAAGGGTGTTTAACCACCATTTTGTTAGGAGTGTGGTGCAAGCTCAACGACCGATCCCGAACTGAAGCTTATTTTGTTTTCACACCTGCTTACTATTGTTGCTATGCTGGTAAATTAGTTACTTTTGATGAGGCCGGTTGTAATTTTGGGAGTTAGGGAGCTCCATGACCTCTTATCCTGCATGTTCTTAATGTTATATGGCTAACTTCTCTACTTTTGTTATTTTACTGTTAACTTCTTCCTTCTTTAACTAAAAGCTCTATGTTTTTGTGGTTGTCTCGCGGTTGTTATTGTCTTGCCATTGTTGAGGCAACCTTGGGATGATGGTAATGTGAGCAATGGATCACTGTCTCAAGTCGATTATCCGAATCATTTGAAGTGATAATCTGCGAAAGCTTGATTCATTGCTCAGTGGTTTTTGTCTCTCTGCTTTTGAAAAGCTGTTCCATAGTGGGTGTTGCAGGGGGTTGAGGCACTCCGGTGATCGTTTGTTTGCATCCGAATGTGTACTGATCAGTGGGGTGTTTTAGTTTTTGGGAGAGGAAGGGGAGCGGGCTGCTCTCTGCTCCCTATTTTTTCTTCCAGTCTTTGCTCCTCTGGGAGCATTGTGTTGCTTTGATGGATTGGCAATTTTTCCGGGAGATTCATGGATGCTAGCTTCTCCTTCTAATTTGTACTAATAATCGATCTGGTGTGTCTAATCATTATTGGGTGTGTAGAAGTATTGACTCACCAATTCTTGGCACTCATAAGGTAGAAGGATGTTAGTCCATGGGATCTACTAGTATAGTATGAGCTCTTCGCTGTTTCTCTTGGCTCACACCCAGCAGTTCCTTTGTCGATCCCTAGAGGTATCCCAGGGTGTGAATCGAAGGATTCTCGGATTAGCCTCAACTCCTCACCGTCTGGTTTGATGCTAGAGAGCACCGGAGGGGGATCAGCTTCGGTATGTTCGAAAGCAGGAAGGCGTCGCCTTCATCATTCTCGATTACTGTTTTAAATTAGCTCTATTTGCTGTCAACCTTAGACTGTATTTGTATTTTTGGCCCTCTTTGTTTTGTTTTACATCTTGTAAAGCTTCAGATTATTTACTTGTATTTTAACTCTGATTTTAGATTAATATATTTTTGATGGCTGGAGCCGGTTGGCTCTATCCGATACATAAAAAAAAACGATTGTAATGTTTGTACTACTGCATTCATTTATTTATTATACATTTATACTCAAACCCCACTTTGGTAATCCTTGACTTCCTGAATTTTTTCCCAAACCGACCTGTTTTTTGAAAGTTTCTCCCAAACCGACCTACTTTTCTTTTTAATTTCCAAAACGACCTACTCGGTCTTTGAAAGACCGAGCCTTTCAAAGACCGCACAGTCATTTTGGTAAATACTTTCGAAAGTGGGTCAGTTTCGTAAATACTTTCAAAAAGTGGATTATATTGATAAACACTTTCAGAATTAACTATAATTATTATAGTGAATATTATTGACCAAGGTGAGTTCTTGTCCTTCATTTAGGTGCATATTTTTCTCCACTAGTCACTGGAAAATAATTGCATCTTTTTCTTTGATTAACCGACTAAAATATTTGCTACTGCATATCCTATCTCTCAATTCTTATCTATGGTGTGATGGGTGTTGTCCTAAATCTGGAAAGAAAAGCATTATTGGGTCTAAAATCATAACATGCACGTGTTTAAAACTTTCAAGATCGTCTGAGCAAATATAGGAGGCAACTTCCCATTCCTTCTCCATCCAAATTTTGAAGTGCAATTATATTTCTTAATCAAACCTTAAAAAACATGCAATATTGTATATATGTGAAGAATTTTTTTTTCAAAAATAGTCCTCATGATTGTTCACTTTTCAAAAATTATGTGCAATGTATTATTACATAGTGTTATATTTAAAAATTATGTGTAATACAGTGGTAATTATGGAATTTGAATTCTCTTGGTGAATAATTCTCTAGAGACGTTTACTGACCCATTTAACCATACATCTTGCATCAAAATGTGTGCCCTCTGTTATGATCAACAAATGATCAACAAGATGTGTGGTTAGATGGACGACTCTAGTGAATTAGTATTTCACTGGATAGGATTCAAATCCGTAATTGCGGTACATTAGTGCTATTGTTTCACATGTTCTTCAACATAATTTTCAATTTATATTATTTTGCTTGGTTAGTTAAAACTTAAAGGTGGCGATTTTGAATATCAGTATTGCTGCTTTATTTTCTTTATTATTAAGCCACTATTACCTACACTTTCCTATATTTTTATTTTGCAAGTGTTCTTTTGAGGGTCATAATATTGTATTCTCTTGAATAGAAAATTTTGCCGTACTAACCCACTTTTTGAATTATTCACCAAGAGTGTATGGTTAAAGAGAATGACTACACATACAAGAGTTTTTATTCCAAACATACATTATAAATGCATTGGGCCCACTTCTCACTAAAAGATAAGGTTTAACATTGTCCTTTAGTGAGAAGTGTCCCCCATTACATTTATAATGTATGTTTGGGGTAAAAACTCATGTATGTCTAGCATTTTACATGGTTAAATGGGCCAGTGAACGTCTCTAGTGAATTATTCACCAAGAGGATTCAAATTTCATAATTACCACTATATTACACATAATTTTTAAATATAACACTATGCAATAATATATTGCACATAATTTTTGAAAAGTGAATAATTATGAGGACTATTTTTGGAAAAAAATATTCCCCCGATAAAATATATACAATATTGCATGTTTTTTAAGGTTTGATTAAGAAATATAATTGCACTTCAAAATTTGGATGGAGAAGGAGTGGGAAGTTGCCTCCTATATTTTCTATTCTTTTTTTTTGTTTGTTTTAAAAAGAAAAAATTAGAAAAATACAGGAACCAAAAGTTAGTTAGCATAATATATTGTATAGATTACAACTAGAAAAATAAATAACCTGCATCATTGTATTCTTATTTTTCAGCTATTAACCTGGTAATAAAAAGGCAAATATATAACAACAAAAGATGAAAAAATAAAAAGACCATACAAAGTATAGAGTTTTACTAAGGAAATTAGCTCAGACGATCTTAAAAGTTTTAAACACATGCATGTTATGATTTTAGACCCAATAATGCTTTTCTTTCTAGATTTAGGATAACACCCATCACACCAGTATATAAGAATTGAGAGATAGGATATGCAGCAGCAAATATTTCAGTCGGTTAATCAAACAAAAAGATGCAATGATTTTTCAGTGACTAGTGGAGAGAAAAATGCACCTAAATGAAGGACAAGAACTCACCTTGGTCAATAATATTCACTATAATAATTATAGTTAATTCTGAAAATTTTTACCAATATAATCCACTTTTTGAAAGTATTTATCAAACTGACCCACTTTCGAAAGTATTTACCAAAATGACTGCGCGGTTTTTGAAAGACTTGGTCTTTCAAAGACCGAGTAGGTCGTTTTGGAAATTAAAAAGAAAAGTAGGTCGGTTTGAAAAAAACTTTCAAAAAATAGGTCGGTTTGGGAAAAAATTCTGACTTCCTTGCATTTTCTTCTGATGCACATTGTCATCAAATAGAATATCGGATTGATTAATATTAAACTAACTAGCTCTTGGATTTAATGACATGCTTCAATCTTTAACAATTCGATAATGTGGGATTAAAATTCAAACCTACTCCTTAAATAATACTGAAGATGCATGCAAGATGCAGCGAGGAGCTGATTAATTGACCATTCGAAGTACGTACTTGTTCAATGATTAAATGCCTTATTGCTTCACTCATTTTTCACCAAACCTTTGTAAAACAAAGATGCCTAAACTATGAATTTTTTTCCAAAATGGCCCTCTTTTTGAAAGTTTTCTCCAAACTAACCTACTTTTTAAAAAAAATCTCAAACCGACCTACTCGCTGTCTCGAAAAGCAAGTTTGGAAAAAAATTCATTGCTTTTTGTGATAGCGAGTTTGAGGTTTGGGTTTTTTTATTTCTCTCTGGCCAAGACTCGGTATCTAAAAAAGCGATGGAATTTTTTCCAAACTCGCTTTTTAAGACAGCGAGTGTCGTTTAGGGGTTTTAATACCCAAGGCTCGAATTTCGACCTCACCTATCTTTCAACTCTCTATCTCCCTCTTCCTCTTCTAACCCCGAAACCCAAAACCCTAGCCTCCCAAAATCGACCTCCTACCCACAAAATCTCCTATAAATCTAAATATATTCACTTAATCTTTCTCAACCCTCTCACCTTCCACTCTCAAAACCCTAAACCCATCTTCCGATAGATCCATAATTTGGAATTTTGATAAACTTCAAGAGGATAGCAACTTCAACTCTTCTACCCATATATCTACGGCTATATCCATCCGAATATTGTTGTGAATGTATGATTTATATCACCTATAATTTTGTACATTTTTGTAAGTTTTGTTTGTGGCTAGATAATAACTCGTATTTTCGTATAAATATACATAGGTATTGATTACGATATTCCTATTTGGTTATACTTTGGTGGTGAAATAATTCGTGATCCAAAGATAGGTTGTTGTTATAGTATCGTTGATCCTAAAATAGTTTGGGCACCTCGTACCATTATATTGGCAGAAATAGTTAAGAAAATTTATGAAGTTACTAATTGAGATAGGGCTCAATGGAATGTAAAAATTTTAGCTCGGTACGCAGTAGAAAAAGGAGATGGACAGTATTTTATGACAGTGCTCGTATCTACTGATAATGCTATGAAGTCAATGATTGCTAGGATACTTGATCCCAATTGTACTTAGTTTGCATTGGAGTTATATATTCAGCAAATCCAAATTATGAATGTTCAGCCACATGATAATCCTAGTTCAAGCTTCGTACGAGAAGTACCGACACAGCAGTTAAGGTCTAATCCTGTTCAAACTTCACAAGCAATCTCACTATTCCCACAAGAAGACACGTTCACAAATACAATAAGCTCGGATTCTACAGATATTGAGTTGCCACGTCAACCTGGTCCGGTTCATGACTATGTTCGAAATGACACTTTATTTGAATTATTTCAAAATGCTACCATTAACAACGATCTATTAGACGATGATGAAGAAGATGAAGAAACGGATGATGAAGTTGATGAGAGTGTAGAAAATGATGATGGGGACGAAGATGATGAATATGCAAATGTAAACACAAATGAGAGTAGGGCTAATGAAGCGAGAGCTACTGACAGCTATGCCAATGTTAATGCTCATGTTACTAAGGAGATGACACAAGGTGCTAAAGTACATCAAGTTTCACAAGAGTCATTCGGTTCATCCAATGTAGACGGATTGTACATTGGATAGGAGTTTATAAGTAAAAAGTCGATTCAGCAGGCTGTGAAGCTGTATTCTAGCAAGAAACATCGTGAATTCATCACATTGAAATCTACAACGACACTGTACACTGTTAAATATAAATTGGCACCTAGGAAACGTACAATTGAGGAGATTGTGCAAATTCTCCCAGTAGTAAGTGAGGGTGGCTGCCATTGGAGATTACGAGCAATGGTTCCAAAAGGCAAGACAAATTTTGTGGTGAAGAATATAGTTGGGCCTCATACTTGTACGAATCCTACGTTGAATCAGGATCACTGTAAAGTTGATTCTAACCTTGTTTGCAATTTGATTGTGATTGTGGTGAAGTCTGAGATCGGTTTAACACCGCAGGCCATTATTAAGATAGTGAAACTACAATATAATTATCAGATTTCATATAAGAAGGCTTGGATTGCAAAACAAAAAGCAATTGAAGGGTTGTTCGGTACCTTTGAAGAAGCATATACGAAGCTGCATTTTCTTCTATCAGCAATACAAGCAGCAAATTCAGGAACTGTTGTCCACTAGGATAAATATAAGTCTGGTCCTGGCGAGGAAACATTCAAGGGAGTATTTTAGGTATTTGGTGCTTTGATTGAAGGTTTCAAGTCTTTCACACCTGTTATTAATGTTAACGGAATTCACTTGTACGGTAAGTACAAGGGTTGTTTGTTAATTGTTGTTTCCCCAGATGCGAATGATAGCGTATTTCCCTTTGCATTTGCATTAGTTGATGGAGAGAGTATAAATACTTGGACATGGTTCATGAGTTGCATTCGGTATTTTTTCACCGATCGTACTGAGTTGTGTGTTATCTCTGATCGCCATGCTAGTATTTTGTCTGCTATGAAATTGCAAAATAGAGCTTGGAACGAACATAATGCATATCATCGTTATTATATGCATCATTTCACTACAAATTTCATCAGTAAATTTGGTAGTAAGGCAATGAGGGAAAAAGAAAAAATTATAGCGTATCAAAACCAACCCAAAAAGTTCAATACCAAACTCGCTGAACTTGAAACCATCAATGTCGAGGCGGCTAATTGGTTGAAAGAGAAATCGGTTGAGAAATGGGCACTTTATGCAGATGAAGGTCGACGACACGGCATAATGACTACGAACCTATCTAAAGTCTTCAATTCGGTCTTGAAATGTGTCCGTAGTTTACCGATAACTGTGATTGTGGAGATGATCTTTTATCGTCTAAATTCTTACTTTACTACTCGTCGACAGGAAGCCAATAAGCTTTTATCTGAAGGAAAGATTTTTGCTCAAAGAGTATAGGAATTGATCGATATTCAGTGTGAGAGAGCAAACCGACATAAGGTTATAATGTTTCATCATCAACCTGGAGTTTTCTCCGTCAAAATGGGTCTACGCATGGTAGGTGGAGAAAGGAAGGGTGGGAACTTGCACATTGTTAACATGGGTAGTAAAACATGCACATGTATGAAATTTCAACTATATCATATTTCATGTTCTCATGTATTGGCAGCTTGTGCATATCATGCAATCGATTACAAGCATTTTGTTGATAAATTTTACTTAGTTACTGCATTAGCACAAACATGGGCTCTCCTCTTTCATCCAACTCTAGATCTAGCATATTGGCCTATTTTTGATGGACCACGACTCATACCTGATGCAAGCCTGCGACGTTCAAGAAAAGGCCGCCCAAGATCCGAATGTGAAAGATAGGTCTAGCAGGGGTACGGGAATGAAATGTTCGAAATGTTGGTTGCATGGACACAATAAGCGGCAATGTAATAATGGAGGATCTCGAAACATTTAAACCATGTCAAATTCCAATGTGTTTGTGTTTGTGTTTGTTTTGTCAACTTTGCAATAGTTTGTAGTTGTATTATGTAATGTGGACTTTCTACTAATTTGTATGCGTTTAATTCTGAAAAGGCGATAATGTTGTTTCAAAATCATTGGAAGTTTAGAGATTGTGAATGAATTTGTAAGTCGCATGATGTTGGAGTACATATGAATGTACAGGGCAGACTGCATATGCAGCTTGAATTGGAAAAAAAATTCCCTAAACTCGCATTCTCAGAAAGCGAGTCTGGTTTAAATCTCCTCACTTTCGAAAAAAAAGACTGTTTAGCTGAGAGATTTCCAGAGACCAGCTGGTCTTTGGAAATTTCTCAACACCACAGTCGCTTTCTCAGAAAGCGATGTGGTTTTGCCTACACTCGCTTTTTCAGAAAGAGAGTGTAACTCCTGTTCCCGTATATATGTATTTTTCTGTGTATTTTCTGTATTTAAAATTTTTTATAACTTTCTTCTCGCTTTTAAATTCTCCTTTCAACAATTACATTTTCAATTGATCGAATTTTAACAAAATATTATTCTGGTTTCTAAGAAATTTTCTATTTCATTTTATTATTCGAAAATTATATTTATTTCGAATAATGGTATATTTTAATTTTATTTTATATTCCTAATTGACCAACTATTTACATTTTAGCCCAAACCAATTATATTTTTGCTATTTGGATTTTAATGATTTCGTTAAACTCAAATCCTATCTTGATATTTATATTTTTACTATTACTGTTATTATTATTACTACTATTAACTATCGTTTTTCTTATTATTACTATTGTCATTAGTATTATTGTTATTATTATTATTATAATTGTTATTGTCACTATTATTATTACTGTTATTATTATTATTGTGTTTATGATAATTGTTATTATTGCTATTATTATTATTAATTTTGACTGTTTATAAAAAACCCATTTCTATGTGTTAATTGCATTTGTAGTCATTTCAAAATAAATTCTATATTGTAATACAAATTACATTTTATTATAAATCATATTTTTATTGGTTATTTTATTTTTCCATTGGATTGAAACCTAATACCCTATAATATACCTCTTATTGGATTTTTAAACCCAAATACCCAACAACCCGTTTACCCACCCCCCCCCCCCCCCTAACCCTAATTCTAAACCCCTATATAAACCCACTTTTAAAACCCTAATCACCAATTAACCCTAACCCCTTTATTACTCAGCCGCCTAATACCCCTACCCTGTTCATCCATCCCCTACCTCCTGCCTCTTCATTTCCACGTCTTCCTCGAGCCTCGCTGTCCCCGTCGCTCCGCCTCCCGTCTCCCCATCGTGCTTGCCATCGCCCATCATCCTCTTCATTGCCCCGACTTCGAAACCCACTGAAACCTCCCTGCATCCCCGTTCTATTGCGCCCTCGACTGCAGACCACCGTCTCGACCCTGAGCGCCTCCTACCTCGCCATACGGCAGACCCCCGAGCATCTCACCCTATTCCTCCTCGACCTTGCAGCCCTCCTCCTCCTACCGCCATCGCCATCTCCTCTGTTTCCTCCCCAAAAGCAAAGCAAGCTGCCATCTTCTGCGATCACCCCGAGCTCCACCTGAGCTGCCACCGACCCGTCTTGCCGATAGCTGCAGTCAATCCTCGAGCGCCAGCACCTCCGTCGATTCTCGCCGCTTTCGTCAACCACCGATCCCCTAGCCCTCCTCTATTTTGCACCATCAGTATCAGGCTCCATTCAAACCTTGGTCGTCCGATCTCCTCTTGATCATCACGATCATGATGATCATCAAGATTCCTTTGATCACAGCCGTTCGATCGATCGATCGTGATCACCATCATCATCAGCCAGATCTGAACCATCCGATCTGATCTTGATCTTGATCTTGATCATCATCAAGATTCGTGCCGACCCGTCCGATCGTTGTCTGATCATCAACATCAAGATCCGTGCCGATCGTGCTCGTCGCCGGGATCCATTCCCGTTATTCTCTTTCGTCAGATTCGTCATCTATCCTAAGGCAAGTAACTTGTATAATCTTTTTGTTGTATATACAAGTACTAAATACTGCCTGTAGTGTCACTTTATTTCTAGATTCATTCTCATGGAAAAACCCTTGTTAGATCTTGACACTATTTGTTGATCCATCCGTAGTCATCATTTATTACACACACGATATGAAATAATTTAGATCTGATTAGATTCTTGATGCGTGTATGTATGTTGTTTCGTGATCCATGATGTGTTGTATATTTCTTGCATGCTTGATATGTTAGTTGTAGTATCTTGTGGTAGACTTGTTAAACACTCATACCATATTGTTTTGGACATCTAGTATACCATGTTTTGTATTTTGTTATAAATTGGATTTGTTGCATATAAACTATTTGATTTAAAGCATGAGAATGACTTTTGTTTTTGCTGCTGCCCTATTTTGTTTCAGTATTTTAGACTCTGTTAAGGTCAGTAAATCAAACTAATTTGTGAATATAAATTGTAGACCCCGCTTTCTATTTTCTAGAATTTTCGACAGATCTCAATTTCGATTTGTGAAGTATGAGTTATTGCTGTTTTTCTACAGATGTGTTAAAAATTCCTGATTCTGTTTTATGTGATTTCTGTATAGTTATTTATTTTAATACTGATATTAAAGATAAGATTTGGATCTAATATTTTGCTGGGCATGAATAGACTTGACTGGGATTAACCCCAAATTTTTTTGGAATTATTTAATGACATTTACAAACTATTCTATGCTTGTGAACAAACTACTATATTTCAAGATTTGCATGTTGTTCAGTAAAGAACCATAATTTCAACCTGATTTCAGTTGCTATTGGTTAAAACTTTGTAAATACAAAATGTAGCATACTGTGTCTATTTTCCAACCCTTTTGATGAATTTGGATTTCGAGTTATACTTTGTAATCTATCATTGTTTTAGTACTGTTGTGTTTAAGGTTTTAGATTCACAAACTTGCTGCATCTTACTGTTTCCCGAATTTATTTGACTATACTATCCGAGTTGGAACATTTTGAAATTTTATTTGCTAATACTGACATACTAGGGAATACCCCAAATTTTTCTTGGATTTAATCAGTAAGTTTTTATGCCAAGTTCATATTTATGAATACAACCTTGTAATTTCTGGCTGAACATGATTTTTGTATATAATGCTATTTTGAACCTTGTTTATGTAATTATTATATAACTTATATATATGTGTTGGATTCGGCCAAAAGTCTATTTTTTAGATTTTATGACGGATACAAATTTTCATGTCTGTGGCAACGAGAATCTCATATTTGGTACAGTAGTGTCTTGCTGTTCAGAACTGAAAGTTTCGTTGTCTTAGTCTTTTATGAGTTTTCTGTCACCTGTGCATGTTTATGTCTGACCTGAACTTGTCTCTTGTTCTTGCCATGTTGTTCTTACCCTGTTTTGTGCATGTATGTCTGTTTGATAATAATAACAAGTAATCAAGCCGGAGTTAAGGGAAAGACCTTACTAGTGGACAATATAGGAATGTGTACTTAGAAGGGTACCTCGTTCCCATTTTATGTTTGATTCATGCTGATTCATGAACCTGTTGCACTTTATGTTTGATTCATGAATCTGTTGATTCATGAACCTGTTGTACTTTATGCTTTGATTCATGCACATGATGATCCATGAACCTGTTGATTCACGAACCCGTTGATTCGTGAACTTATTATGTTACTACCTGATTCATGAACATATTTCTGTTACCTGTTACATGACGCCTGAGTACACAGCCCTATAGAAACCCACCACTGGATCTAAACGTAAATTGCATGTATATAGCAACCATGTGGTAAAAATTTGGGACGCATAAAGTGCTACCTAGATAGAAATAAATACAAGATTTGAAATAACATGATTACCTGCATATTTCTGTTACCTGTACATGCTACCTGATACCTGCTACATGTTTACTTGCATACATGATACCTGTTACCTGTCACATGTTACATGCACCCTGTTATCTCATCACATTACTTGACTCTGTTCCTAGTTAGTGTTAGCCATCATGTTTTTGCTGTCACCTGCATTCCATGCTTATTCAGTACTTGCTTCCGCTGTTACTCTTTACTTGTCTATCTTTTCTGTACTTGTTGCCTGCACTACAAGCAGCCCGTAACTTGCATTGACGGGCGTTTTTTTTCTTTTTCCTCTTCCTTGAATTTCTTAAACTTGCAGACTTTGGTGACCAGCTGCCCTAGGGAGTAAGTGATCAAGTATTCTAGCTGGCTGGAGTTTCTTACAAGAGTTTATTTCCTGTTTTGAATAAATTGTATTTTGCTACTTGGATTTTGTATTGGGCAGTTTGTCCAAAAAATTATAACTTGTTTCTAGATCTGGTTATTTGAGATTAAGTATTCTTGTTTTTAAGTAACCATGTTGGTTATGTCAATTTATTCATGCATGCGTGGTTGATTATTTCTTGTATATATCTTGTTTATTCCTGTACATGTTGTAAAGATCCTTACAGCTTATGAATGGTGAAAGTCATTCACAGGACTTGTGTCGCGTATCTGTATTCCGTATTCCTTTTTGGGAAGCGGGGTGTGACAGCGAGTGTTGGCAAAACCACATTGCTTTCTGAGAAAGCGACTGTAGTGTTGAGAAATTTCCAGAGACCAGTTGGTCTCTGGAAATCTCTCAGCTCAACAGACGCTTTTTCAAAAAGCGGGGAGATTTTGCCTACACTGGCTTTCTGAGTTAGCGACTATTCCAGAGACTAACAAGTCTCTGGAAATCTCTCAGCCTAACAGTCGCTTTCTCAGAAAGCGACGGATTTTTGGCTACACTCGCTTTTTCAGAAGTGAGTTTAGGTAAAATTCAATCGCTTTCTGAGAAAGCAACTGTGGAGTTGAGAAATTTCCAGAAGCCAGTTTAGGCTCTGGAAATCTCTCAACTCCAAACTCGCTTTCTCAGAAAGCGAGGAGGATTAAACCAGACTCGGGGTCTGCTAAGATAGAGAAAAGGGAAATATGTGATAAATGACACGGCACTCAGATGCATAGATTAACCTGGTCCTTGTGCACGTCAACTCATATAAGATCCGGAGCTTTCATCTTTCTATCAGTTGGCTTATGCTGAATTCCTACCTAGAAATTCCCATTAAAATCATTATAATCATAATATAATACGACGAAGAAGTATGAAAACAGTTATAAGCCACTCAGTGTCGCTATTATTTAATTGTTTTGTTGACATGGTTATTCTTAGAAATGACCTCTCTATTACAAATAAAGTTAAAATTGTGCTATCCAAAGAATTCAGCATGAAACACCATAGGTATAAGGGTGAGTTTCGGTGGTAAGGGATAACCCTTAGTCAAACCCATCAGATCAAAATGTGTTTCAAAAGTGGGGATATAGTGATTGAAAGTGTGTTTTGAAACACCTTATGATTATGATAAAAGGTTGAAACCTAATGATGGTGCAACTATGAGACAGATAGATCATTCTAAAGGAATTGACAGTCTCATGTATACAAATATCTGCACTAGAATAGACATAGCCTTTGAGGTAGGTATGATCTGCAGATTCACTAATAATCCCATACACATTTGAGTGCCCTTAAGATGCTAATGAGATACCTGAGTGGTATTCAAGAGTTTGCTTTGTGCTACTCTAGTCATTCTTCGAATGAATGGCTAATCGGATGCATTATGATGCTCAGAATTTAGTGAAAGTCGATAACTAGTAGATATGTGTTTACACTACAGGCACTGTGCTATCATTCATGAAATCAAATCTCTATGTGTTATCCTCTGCAGGGAAAGAGGCTGAGTGAATTGAAGAACTTATTGCTAGTCATCCATTAAGAAGTTTAAGTAACTCTCTAATTCTGTTATGCGACTATCAAGTTATAATGCACTGTAGCTCATAACTCACTCTATAATAGTAAGATGAGTATATTAAGGCTGAAAGAAGCCAGTTGAACTTTCTCATAATTAAAATGCAATCGAAATAAAATTTGGTTAATGCTCTTGCTAAGAGACTCGAAAGTGATCTAATTATCAAAATTGTGGGGGAAATCACTAGTAGAAAATGCCACAATTGCAACAAAAATTTTCCTTGTAAAAGAGTGAAATTCCATAGTTAATGTACATTCGTAAGAGAATTTTTCTCATTCCCTTATAGTTGTGCTGTTGTGAAATCTCTTATGGTTAATGCACACATTTGCAACGGAATTTTAATTATCCTTTGCGAATATTAGCTACAACAGAATATCTACAATGGAAGTTGTTTCTTGCTGTCCCCATCTATAAAAAAATATCTACACCAAATATTTTCATTGCAAGTGTGTTTTAAAAGGGATTTTTCCCATTGCTGATGAACTATTGCTACATAGTTTTGCAAAGTAGTCATTCCCTTGCAATTGTTACCTCACAAATGCAATTGTTACATCACAAATGCAATTGGACGCAATTTTTCATTGTTGATTTCGTTCGGATGGCTTAATCAAATTTTTTAAAACGATGTATTTCTTCAATGAAGAACATATACTTATTTCACCCATTGCTGTGCACAATTATATAAAGAAAACATAATAATGAAAAATATGCAATTTGAACAAACAATACATATTTAGATAATAGTATAAACTTAAGAACACCAAAATAAGCATTATATTATAGAGTATACAACATTCTCATTACAAAATTATATATTTGTTTCGCCAAAATACCATCAGTACATTTTAGAAGGAAATATGAGTTGTCAAACTCTAAGAAATACAACGACTATTTTCAAAAGTACCTCTAACTTGGGGTTTCCTCTTGATCTGGAAGGATGCTTCACAATATTGTCAATCTTTGTTTTCAAATCTTCTTGTGGTAAATCAGGGAGCAGAACTTGGGGTTTCCTTTTTCCATACACAGGTGCCGAAAGCAACAACTACCCAGTAACGAACAATTTTTATTAGGCACAAAACAAACAATTCCTGAAGAAATGGTATTGTGCATCCTGATCTGGGTACCTAAAATAGATGTGATTTACCAAGAATTAGCACATAAAGAACTAAAGCATTCGACAAAAAGGATTAATAAACTATCAAAAAATACATACATGCCATTCACAAATTATACGTATACGAGTGGCATTAATAAAAAAATCCAAGCAAACATAAGTCATTATATAACTTCACAAGTGACAGTAGGTAATATTAAAATTTTATATAATATATTAGAAAGTAGGAGATTAATTAAAATGAATTTCACAAAACGCTGATAATGCAGAATGTACATGTGTATGTATGGAATACAACTTTGTGAGAAACAGGAAAAGTGATCTAAAACGTGGGATGGATAATATAATATTTTCAACGCCTTCAAGGATATGTTTGCCACCCAATCACCTCATAAGTGCTCCAGTGAAATGCAAACTTTCTTCTGTAAATTGATTAATTAGTTAAAAGAATCACATCAAACAGTATAGTTATCTATTGGCCTCAAAAGGTACAAGCACCATGTGTCTACCACATTCATAATTAGACCAAGGAAAACATGTACCAAACGCCTCCTAAGGCTTCAAAATTTACCAACAAAATGGAAAATTTTCATGGATCAAATTGTCGGTGCATGCCTATCAATTGTACAAGAATGCATGTAAAATTACAATTAACAAGAAGACTCAGCTATAAAACCAATGACATATTTAATAAGATAGAGAAAAGGGAAATAGGTGATAAATGACACGGCACTCCGATGCATAGATTAACCTGGTCCTTGTGCATGTCAACTCATATAAGATCCGGAGCTTTCATCTTTCTATCAGTTGGCTTATGCTGAATTCCTACCTAGAAATTCCCATTAAAATCATTATAATCATAATATAATACGACGAAGAAGTATGAAAACTGTTATAAGCCACTCAGTGTCAGTAACAAAATATTTCAAATAACCAAAGACAATTAGTAATAGCATAGATCAAGACAAAATATATGAACAATAGCCAATATCAGTTTTAAGCAAGATGAATTAGCTTTAAAATGTGTATTGTTATAAACTAAGCATAAGGACACAACATTAAGCCAACACAACCCATGAAACCGATAATGCAATGTTGAATAACAAACTAAGCCATTTAAGTGCATATGAAGTAAAATTGTGTAAAAGCCAACCAGTGGGGTTTCATGAGAGTGACTGAGTTGTATGCCTACCAAATTGATCTAACAGGTAGACAAATGAGAACTAGACTGTCACAAGACAAATAGAATTTATGTCACAGGAAACTACAAGATGAAAATACAAGTAGGTCATTTAACACATTCAATTTGTAAATATCCATATAAACAAGATACAAAGAAGAACATAATCTCATACTCACAATAAACGGAACTGGAGCTTCAAGAAAATCAAGCATTTTTCTCGGTAGAACCTGAAAAAAGGAACAAGATATAGTTCAGAATACCATAATCCAATTTTCTATCAATACCGATGAAAAGAAAATACAAACTTGGGTTTTTTAAAAGCATAATAAGGTTAAAGTCTGTTGACTAAGATTATTAAATGTATGAAATAGCTAAAGATTTGTGTTCTACATCACAAATATTAAAATTTTGTTAACATATGAAGCAAGGAAGAAACCAATCAAGATTACGTGGAGTAGAACCTGTATTAATTAACTGCAGTTATAGACAGATATGCATTCCAAATTTTGAACATATATTGCACGGACAACCAAAAATAAATGCTTAAGACCTCAAAAGAACAAATTTAGAACATGGCTTGCACGTACGATACTAACAATACTGAAGCTAACACCTCAAAAGAAGTAAGCAACATATGAGATAGCTATTTTAAAATCGGTACAGGTCTATAAAAACAATCTCTTGAGCACAAACAGAGTATAAAATCAATTGCAATATAAGTAAGCTTCCGACTAATCTTGGTCAAGGCTTGTGATATTAGGTTTCATGGCATTAATTTTCAAAGACATTTATTAATTAGTTCAATGAATATATGAGTAACTGTTACAATATCTTCAAAACCCAACCTGACCTAATATAATTCATTTTCGTTAAAAATATATATAAATGTTGCTGTCAACATTACATTCCTTAGTTGGGCTCATGTATAACTAGATTCATTCCTATGACACAATAACTCAAAATTGCATTCACATTTATATATAAAAAAAATTATAAAAAAAACATTGAATCAGTGAAGCATTTGATCAGATACCTGGTGGCCATTATCCTTATTCGCAATCCGGATCATGTAATCCAAAGCCATCATGAACCCAGACTCCATCTCATCCAGTATCCAGCATATACCACCAAGTCCAAAATGTCACATGCAAGTTATAGAACTCCATCTCATTCTTCATTTAAAAAAAACTCTAACTAAAACATTCTACAAATTACCCGATTTTTTGGATGCAAAATTACGATTTTTGCAAGTGCGTGTTAATGATGGTGACAATTGTCAAGTCCTAAATTGGAATCCAAATCCAGTTGCCAAAATTAACTTTTTTTAATTAGGGCATCACAATTTCATCTTTCTTCAAGCCCCCAATTCCCAACCCACACAATCAAATCCCAACAGCCTAACCCTGAATTCAACCAAAACAGAACCTGTGAAACAGCCTTGCTTTGAGAATAGTGCAAGAGGCCGCCGGCTTGGATCTTCTCATACTGCAGCCTGTACCACCCCTCCGACATCTTGAAGTAGGTCTTCAAGGCCTGAGCTTTCGTGTTGCTGTTGTTCATCGAAGAGGAAGAAGACAAAGGGGGCAGGGACATGATCGGCATTTCTACAATTGTCAGGTCGGGATTGGGATGCGATCCTTCATGCTCTCGATTGCTAGGGATTTGAATTTGGAGATTTTGATTTGGAAATTTGGGGGGGTTTTTTGATAGAATTTAGGGTTTGAGAAACGGAGTGAAATTTTAGAATGAGAAGATTGAAACGGAGGAATGGTGAAGGAGACTTTTTCGAACTGGATGGGTTTTATTTTAGAAACGTAATTTTACGTGTCTAATACGTGTTTAATATTAAAGATTAAAAAACTATTTTAGTAACAGAATATATTATGTTACAATTGTTCTGTTGTAATTGTTGCAATTGCAACAAATTAATAGAATCTCCTGCGGATGTCGGAAACATTCACAACGAAGCGGTTTGTTGTGATTAATCCGTTGTAGATAGTAGCACTAACAAGAGAATTTTAATACTCGTAAATGATTCGTTGTTATTGCAAGGTTTTCTACTAGTGAATGGAGTTCAAAGCTAATGAGTTAAAGCTTTAACATCCTAATTGTTTTGAAATTTAGAATCCAATTGGAGCCATAGAGAAGTTCAAACTTAAGCATCAATTTTAGGCAATTGACATGTTTTAGATAATTTTGATGATTCCACATAAATTCTACAAATATATAATTTCATTCCAATTTTGATGGTATTATATCTAGAAAATTACTTAGAATAATCATATTATTCCAATACGAAATATGAAAACTTGTCGATGTGTTTACGATGTTTAGAATGTCGTTATATCATTCCAATTTTTATGATATATCTCTTTTATGGATTCTTTTTTCATTCCAATTTTGATGATTCAGAATTAACCATAATTGATTTGACTGTTCTATCATTCCACTATAAAACATAGTATTATTCTTGTGTAGAAACTATAATAGTTCTTGTTCTGTATTTAATTAAAGAAACTTGATTGTGATGCTTGATTTTGATGATTCAGAATTAACCATAATCGATTTGACTGTTCTATCATTCCACTATGAAACATAATATTATTCTTGTGTAGAAACTATAATAGTTCTTGTTCTGTATTTAATTAAAGAAACTTGATTGTGATGCTTGCGCTATATTTTTGCTAAGCTAATTATGAATTGAAACGGAGGAATGGTGAAGGAGACTTTTTCGAACTGGATGGGTTTTATTTTAGAAAAGTAATTTTACGTGTCTAATACGTGTTTAATATTAAAGATTAAAAAACTATTTTAGTAACAGAATATATTATGTTACAATTGTTCTCTTGTAATTGTTGCAATTGCAACAAATTAATAGAATCTCCTGCGGATGTCGGAAACATTCACAACGAAGCAGTTTGTTGTGATTAATCCGTTGTAGATAGTAGCGCTAACAAGAGAATTTTGATACTCGTAAATGATTCGTTGTTATTGCAAGGTTTTCTACTAGTGAATGGAGTTAAAAGCTAATGAGTTAAAGCTTTAACATCCTAATTGTTTTGAAATTTAGAATCCAATTGGAGCCATAGAGAAGTTCAAACTTAAGTATCAATTTTAGGCAATTGACATGTTTTAGATAATTTTGATGATTCCACATAAATTCCACAAATATATAATTTCATTCCAATTTTGATGGTATTATATATCTAGAAAATTACTTAGAATAATCATATTATTCCAATACGAAATATGAAAACTTGTCGATGTGTTTCCGATGTTTAGAATGTCGTTATATCATTCCAATTTTGATGATATATCTCTTTTATGGATTCTTTTTTCATTCCAGTTTTGATGATTCAGAATTAACCATAATTGATTTGACTGTTCTATCATTCCACTATGAAACATAGTATTATTCTTGTGTAGAAACTATAATAGTTCTTGTTCTGTATTTAATTAAAGAAACTTGATTGTGATGCTTGCGCTATATTTTTGCTAAGCTAATTATGAATTGTACTAAGTTCTTTTATGTATGTAAAAATTATATAGAAAACAACAACTAAATGTATGACAACTAATAATTAAAAACAAACAACAACTAAATGAGTGAGTAGTGTATGTTTCTTTTACCACTTTACCAAAATTAAAAATAAAATCTAAAAAATGAGAGGAAAAAGATGATGAAAACACAAATTATATGAGAATAATGAATAATAAACTATGTTAATTCTACAAATTAAAATTATACTAAAATACTGTAAGAAAGTTGAGACTTGAGAGCTAGGAGAAGAAGAAGTATTGATTGTTGTTGTTGAATGTTGATGAGTTGATCACTTGATTGTTGTTGATTTTCCTTCCTTCAAAATGTAGAAAATTTGATCTTGATCAATTGAGAGAGTGTTGATCACCAAATTGTTGTTGTTGATTGGAGAAATAGAAGAGTGAATGAGATGTTTGAGTGAATTGGTGAAGAGAAATGGTATGGTATTTATAGAAAATGCCATTTTTTTGATTTCCTAAAGTACCCCCCAAAACTAGCCGTTATAAATCCGTTGGGGGGTAGTTTTGTAATTTTATTTTTTTTTAATTTTCTGGGAAAAAAATAAAAATAAAAAATAAAAAAAATCAGCCAACGGTCGGCTCGGCCCGAGCCCGGGCGGGCCGGTTCAACCGGTCCCGGGCCTCGAGCGGGCCGGGCCTAACCGGGCTTTTGCTGCAAAAATGGGGACCGGACCTGAACCGGGTGGGTGGGGGCCGGTTCAGGGGCCAGCCCGGGTTGGAGGGGGGCCTGATGCCATCCCTACTTCATTCCCTTTACTAAGGTGGACACTACTGTTGGAGATTATAACATTAGAAATTAGAGTTAATATTCTAGACTAACGTGTGCTTGAGATATTTATCCTAGGTATCAAAATTGGAATACCTAGACTACTATCACAAGACAATATTTATAGGATAAATACTGGTTTGGGTACTGGGTTCTCAACCCACTCAACCCTCGTTCTGATATCCATACAATTAGTATGTGTAACACACGTGTTACCAATAGAATAATATTACACATAATATTATCCATATAGTGAGAATATACCTATATATCCAACAATCTTCTCCTATATTCTCAATATATAAACGTACTGGATTATCTCATCAGTTCAACATGAAGCTGATTGGCTGATAGCAGTCTTTAAATAGAAGAAATGCATCACACAATGTATAGTTCATAAGGAATAAGTCGATTATAAATCCGAATAGTTCAAAAAGACTAAACCAAAATAATTAAATAGTTCTCAAACCATATCACAACATAATAGTTCACAATGACTAAACCAACTGGAGTAATCTGTCATAGTTTCAAAATCAAACAAAAGCAAATAAACTTCAAGAACAAAATAAGAGTTTTAAGCTCAATGAATACAAGAGTGTTAAACTCAACAGAAGTTTTACCAAGCAAGTGACTAATTTAATCTCGAAAGAAATAAACTGAAACTCTATCCTTGCACATAGCTTTATGTTTTACTCCTCCATCTTGAGCAAATCATTATTTTTGAAATCTATATTGACAGATTCAACTCCTCAATCTTTGCTAGCTTATTGGAAACAAGAATATCAAGAGACATATCTCTAAGAATTTCAACGAATTTCACAATCTAGTTTTATAAAAGAACTTAGTACAATTCATAATTAGCTTAGCAAAAATATAGTTGTCACTCATTTAGTTTTTAATTTTGGTAAAGTGGTAAAAGAAACATACACTACTCACTCATTTAGTTGTTGTTTGTTTTTAATTATTAGTTGTCATACATTTAGTTGTTGTTTTCTATATAATTTTTACATACACTAGTTTTTCATAGTTAAATGGCCTCTAATCGATCACGCGGTGGTGGTAGACATAGTAGTCAAGAATCTACTGGTCATCACATTCCTTCCATTCCTAACCTATATATAGATAGTGAAGAAACATTTATTAATTATGATAGTTTTTCCCGATTTGAATGAAACACACTCAAATCCTATAGAAATAGAAGATCATGTAGAACCACAACCATCGGAACAAGGTCCTTTCCTAAACTCAAGGAAAACAACCATCGGAACAAGGTCCATATACTTGATCTTTAATAATACTTTACAACAAAAAAAAATATTCCTCATACTCGGGCCCGGCCCGGCCCGGCCCGGCCCGCGAACCGGCCCGGCCCCCACACTAGGGGCCGGGGGCCAGGTCCGGACCAATGTTTCTTACCTTGAGCCTGGCCCGGCCCGGCCCGCGTAATGGAGGAGCCCGGCCCGGGTGGCCCTGGACCGGTCAAACCCGGCCCGGCCCGAGTGGCCGGAATGCCATCCCTAGAATGAAGCCACGTCCTTGAGAGTTGAAGTAGGTGTTTCTCCCTTGCGGACCTAGGCCACATCCTGGATAGTTGAAATTGTTGTTACGCCCTCCTCTTCTTGACCCATGAAAGCCATAGCACTGTCCCTTTCGTCATCGTGTGCCTAAGTATGAAGTTCACGATTGTGCAAAGCCGTAATAAATTGAGCGAAGGTCGGGAGAGGAGGCTTTGATAGTTGAGAATCAACAAAGCTATGGTACATGGGACCAAGGCCATTGGCCAGCCAAATTACTTTGTCATCATCAGAGACCGGCTTTTGCATTGCTGCTTACTCATCAGAAATATTTTTGAAGCATTTTATTTAGTCCTCAACTGATGAGGATCCTATTTTGCAATCGAGAAGTCGGCCGGTGGTCAACAATCTTTCACGATCTTTGGTAACTTGAGCATTGGTGTCTTCAAGAGCAATCCATACTTTGTAGTAGATAATCCAGTCACAACATGAATAACCTCTTCAGAGTTCAGATAGTGTACCACGGAGCCAACTCTTGATAAGATTGTCATCCCTCTTCCAGGCAAACATATGCAGGATTTAGGGTTTTCTCACCTTCGTCTGCAGCAGTATAGTGAGAAGTGGATTGGCTGTGATATGGATGTCGATTCCTTGGCCTTCCATGATCGACTGCCTCCTTCCACATCACTCTTAGAGGTATACTATTCATTAACTTTTTTTTTTCATTTGCATTTGGTAATTACAGGAACACTTTGGTGATGAGTTGGCAAATTTACATCAATAATAGATGTGATCCCAAATAAACATTAATGCAATTGGAGACTGAAAATGCTTGCTACAGTGTACAAAATTTGCAAATTGTGTCTATCCAAATGCCCTCGTAGTGTAAAATTTGATTTATCTCGTTGTTGACACAAGCAATGAAGATAGGGTGTCAAACCAATGTACGTTGAATATGTGATTTTTTCCCGAAATAGACCACTTTCAAAACTAATTTTCAAAATAGACCACTTTCGAAACTAATTTCGAAAGTAGACCACTAGCAGTTTCCAACTACAGCCTCTGTTATTTTTAGGTCGCAGCTGGGAATTGCGGCCTCTATACAACACATTTTTACTTGAAAAAATGTGTATGTCTCAAAGTCAGTTTAGGTTAAATATGAAATGAACTAAGGCCGCAATTCTCAACTGCGATCTGTGTTATTTGGAGGTCGCACTATTTAACACAATTTTTCTTTGAAAATTTTGTTTAAGTCTCAAAGTCACTTTAGGCCAAATATGAAATGAACTAAGGCCGCAGTTCCCAATTGCGGACCCTGCTATTTTTATGCCACAGTTCCCAACTGCAGCCTCTATTTAACACATCTTTACTTGGATAAATTTGTCTTAGTCTCAAAGTCACTTTAGACCAAATATGAAATGAATTAAGACAGCAGTTCCCAACTGCGGCCTCTGTTATTTTTAGGTCGCAGTTGGGAAGTGCGGCCTATATTTAACACATCTTTACTTGAAAAATTTTGTCTAAGTCTCAAAATCACTTTAGACCAATTATGAAATGAACTAAGGCCGCAGTTCCGAACTGCGGCCTTTGTTATTTTTAGGCCGCAGTTGGGAAATGCGACCTCAATTTAACACATCTTTACTTGAAAAAATTTGTCTAAGTCTGAAAGTCACTTTAGGCCAAATATGAAATGAACTAAGACCGCAGTTCCCAACTGCTGCCACTATTATTTTAAGGCTGCAGTTGAGAACTGCGACCTTCATTTAACATTCTTGCAGTTCCCAAGTCTTGAAGTCACTTATGCCACATATGAAATGAACCAAGGCCACAATTGAGAACTGCGACATGGAAAAAATCCATTGTGAAGAGGCCACAGTTGGAAACAGCTGCCTCACAATCGACAGACCGCAGTTCCCAACTGCGAGTGGTTCATTTTCGAAATTAGTTTCGAAAGTGGTCTATTTTAAGAATTAGTTTCAGAAAGTTGTATATTTTGGGGAATTAGTCTTGAATATGTCTATGTTTCATTCTACAATGGGAGGGATTGAGGGGCTTTGTCAATCATAAATTAAATGGTAATTTGTTTGGTCCATGAGTTGCAAGCAATTCTAGATTCTCACTAGAAGATTGTGGTTTTCAACACTTGGGAAATACCTTCGATGGTTGTTGTCCACTTCTCGGGGATTTACCATTTTTTGAAAATTTTGCACCGGAGGTTAGAGCTTGACTTCTAACTTCAGTTACACCTTAACATCTAACTTTGTTTGACTTTGGTTAGTTTTATTAATTTTCTATTGATGAATGTTAGAGGCTCCACAGTCGCTTGCTATATTGTGCCATTTTTGTCACCTTTTAGCAAATAGCGCGCTGCAGTCATTTGTCAATTTGTCATTTTTTGATACAGTAGATTGCTATATTTGAAAAAGAATTTGGCAATATGCATATTATAGATCATGTTTCGTTCCTATTATTTTATTATTTTTAAAACCATTGGACGACGAAACAAATTGTGAATTTTTTTAAAAAAAGTTTCCTAGACGAGGGAAATGTTTGATTTTATATGTATTAAAACATATATGGTTAGAAATGTTTAGTTAGTTAATTAGTATAATTAGATAATTAGTTAGATATTTAACCACTTAACTAGGTTGTTAAGTGGTTCCTCCAATTTTTTTTATAAAAAAATCAAAATAAAAAAAACAATGAAAAAATTGAAAACCCATTGAAAACCCATTAATATAAACCAGACTCGGGGTCTGCTAAGAAACACTCTATACAGACTCTCAACTCGCTTTCTCAGAAAGCGAGGAGGTTAATACCAAACTCACTTTCTGAGAAAGCGGGTTTAGGCAAAAAAACATTACATTCGAAACTAATACTGCAGTCTGCCCTGTATACAACAAGTCCACATATACACTTCAACCATTTCACTTAACATCAACTTGAACAACCCATCAAATGTCTCAACTGCACTTCACCAATTCAACTGTTTCCAACATATACACTTCAACCATTTCTAATCCATCAAAACTCGAAACATTTTCTAATTGATCAACATTTTCAAATTATACATCAACCCAAAAAAAAACATCAAAACACACAAACAATCACACTCACACACCCCATACTCAATAACAGTGCTTTATACATTCCAAAATGAACAAAGTTCACAAATCCACTTCCTTCACCATCACCTACATGAATTTATACAAGCACATATCTTTCAAGAGTTACAATCAAACCAAACGCATTGCCTCTTGCGCACCCACACACCAGCTTCGGCAACTACAACATCTTATTCAACATCTGTAGGCACCACACCATCAATTTCTTGATCTCCTCACCAAGGAGAAAGCTCAGCTATCAAACAAGCACATATCTATTGAACCTATAGGTATTTCATCTCTTCGTTAGACAATTCCTGCAATAACATGGTCATCTTGTAAACTTAATTAAAATTAAAAAAAATATTGATCATTTGTCTCCTCACTAGTGCACCTGTTTGTTATTGTTGCACATGCCTAATATCATATTTCATGATTTATGGCACTATTATATAGCTTCCATCTTGTGAAATGTTGATGATTAATGGCTTCCATCTTTCCTAATATCCTATTGCAAAGAAAATACATTCAAAAACTTTGAAACAGTGATGAGTAATGGCTACCTTCACGAATCGGGTGTAAAAAAAGTGGGGGGACTCCTTTGCCTTTTAGCACGTGACGGAGTGGCCTGGGTAACACCGGATAAGGGAATTTGATCCTCTTCATGTTGTTGTGTCCCTTCAACATTTTCTTCAATCTCATCACCTTCAGCTTCTTCTTCGAAGTCGTTTCTCAAACGATATGGTGGTCTATGGACAACTTTCTTCCGACGAATACCACGCTGACTGGTTCGATGTGTAGGAGTAGTTAGTACAGGATCTAAAGTAGCTTCCTCGTCCACAACATCAGCTTGTGCACGACACGACGTAATCATCTCGCGTGCGAAGTCCTTCATCGGTTCCGCGATATTACTCCTCAACACAGCAGCACATTTTTTCGCCTAAATCCAAGTCTGGGCCATCTACACAACATGAAAAGTTAAAATATTAAGTGAAGTGCATATGTATATATAAACCAAAATTTTAGAAAACATTAAAATAAGACAACAAAACTTAATAACATATGATTTTACAAAGAGCCGATGCCTTCAGTTGGAACATAGGCAATTTTATTGAATGGTCATCTGCTGGTTCGGCAGGTGGTCGACGAATCGGGACTTCCACACAAGCAGAAGTCTCCACTTTGGGAGAGATATAATGTCTAATCATCCTCTCATACCAAGCCATGTAGGTCGCATATACCGATGCATCGAACGGAGGAATGTCACCAATGATTTCGTCGAACCAGTGCGCATTCCATATCTCAACATATGAAACCAAGCATGCGGCCCAATTGTGACCAGGTTGTCGACCCATTTCAGTAATAGAATGCATATCGGCATTGTATGGTTCAACAACAGGAATACTTTGAAGCAGACCAAACTAACGTAGCACTCTATTAGAGAAGTAGAATTCGACTGTGCCAAAGTTAATTAGAGGTGCCTCGCGCCTATACAAGCAAATAGGCGGTAGTCGACCCAAACGCGCCTCAGTGTAGGGCTACCACACGACGTAATCATCTGCCAATCTATCTAATTCATCTCGAAAGTATGTCATGCATCTGTTGGTGTTGGCCTTCCATGTGAGATTGCCGGACCAGTAAACACCTAGTGGAGGTAACATGTGTTGGTCCTCGGGAACATGCACCCAATTGGGTGATTGCCTACGCACTACGGGCCGATCAACATGAATACGCTCCCAACTCTAAACTTGAAGCAAGATCATTGGTCCATTCATCTGTACCGAATCAAGACTGTAGTAGCACAAAATCCTGTATAGAAATGCCAACGCGGAACTACCCCAACTGTATACTCCGACTCTTTGCAGATCAGAAATCAATGCCAGGTACATCAACGACACCGAATGACTAGTCGAATTCGGGAACAACACGCCGCTAAATAGTGTCAAGATGTACGCCCTACATTAGCACTCAACCTTGACCTCAGTGGAATCTTCATTCAACTTATTCTTGAAAGTCTCCTTCAACCACTTCAAGCAAATGAACTTTCCATTTGCTGCCTCCGTTTCGACTTCAACACCAAGATATTATTCCACAAGATATACCGGCTCGAAGTCCATCGTATTAATCACTGTCTGCCCATCGACTGGAAGACTTGTGAGTATAGAGACGTCCTGTAGTGTTACTGTCATCTCCTCGACCGGTAGGTGGAAGGTATGGGTTTCAAGTCGCCATCTCTCAAGAACTGCGGTAAGAAGAGGTTGTTCACATTTAACCGAGCTCATCAGTCCAATACCATATAAGCCGCAGTCCCGTAGAATCTCATGAATCCGTGGGTCCATAGGAAGTGGATGACCCCCCCCCCCCAAATGTACACTCCTTAGATTCGCCTTCCCACACGGCCTTCGAACAGTGTTGCAATTGGAGAGGAAGCAGTGTAGGGTCGAGGAGACCAGGACCTCTAGGAGGAACATAAGTTGATGAAGCATGGGCCGATGAAGAAGGGGCTGATGAAGAAGGGCCCGCCTCATTTGGTAAAGCGGTAGAATTAGTTGAGACCTACACAACAATAAAATTTAAATCAGTTCACCGATGTTACATTTTATTGTATGATAATCAAACTAATCGAATACAAACAATTATTCACTTACATTCATATGCTCAGTACTACAACGATCACGACCACGTCCACCGCGAGGGGGTGGGCCAAAAGAAGTACGTGGTCCGCCGCCTCGAGTATTTGGAGGTCTACTACTCGTTCCTTCCTCCACATTACCCATCGTGTGTGCCATTTATAATAAACGAGAGTACACTATAACTTAAACAAACTGTTATTACCTATACAAAAATATATAACTACATAAAAACTATATAAAAACTATATAGCAAAAGTTCTCAACAATTCTCAAATAATTGTACACTATATACTGACATATATTATCAAAATTCCTATTCAACATTTGTCAAAAAAATTTACACTATATACCTACATATATAACCAATCATCCAATATTTTCAAATTAACAATCATCCAATATTTTAGAATGATAGAACTATTCTAATACTGTTCGATGGTTCGTCGAATATCAATCTATTCATCATCGTACTAATGTACAGCTAAAAAGTATTGTCAATTGAACATTTTTCAAAAAATTACTATATATCAAATTTCCTATTCAACATATTTCAAAAATAATTGAACAATATGTTCCTACATATATTATCAAAATTCCTATTGCAAATTTCTCAACATTTCTATTCAAATTCGCTAACAATTTCTAAATATACCGTTAACAATTTCTCAACATATCTCAAAATTAACCTGAAATTAAAAATGCAAAAGTATGGGAAATATACCGTTAAAGTTGGGTGATTGAAAAGGTAGATAGTGAATAGGAGGTTGAAGAAGCTCCTTCAACCGCACTCTTTTTTCCTAAATTCCCGATTGAATGATCTCTTAGATATTGGGGTTTAGGGTTTTCAGAGCGTGAATAAAGGGAGTTGAGAGTGTGAGAAAGATCGTAGATGAGAGATGTGGAAGATTGAAATGGCTAAGGCAATGATTTTTGGGTTAATCGACGAGATGAGATCGACGAAATGGGTTAGAGTTAGGGTTTCGGGGTTAGAAGATGAAGAGGGAGATAGAAAATTGACAGAGAGAGTGAGGTCGAAATTCGAGCCTGGGGTATTAAAAACCCCCAAACGACACTCGATGTCTCAAAAAGCGAGTTTAGGAAAAAACCGATCGCTTTTTGAGACAAAGAGTCTTAGCCAGGGAGAAATTAAAAAACCCAAGCCTCACACTCACTGTCTCAAAAAGCGATGGGATTTTTTCCAAACTCACTTTTTGAGACAGCGAGTAGGTCGGTTTGGAAATTTTTAAGAAAAGTAGGTTTGTTTGGGAAAAACTTTCAAAAAGATTGTCATTTTGGGAAAAAAATCCTAAACTATTTCATATTCAGACTGAAGCGTATACTCACCTCTGATCTACAATCAATAGATTATGATTAATTAAACTCTGTACAAGTACGTCATCATTGAGGTAATCGAACTCAAGAAATTAAACTATACCGCTGCATAGCCATCGATGAAGACAACATCAGTTTTTATTATGTCTGGAAAAAGAAAGGATCTTTTGCATATATTTCTACAGTTCCCAGCAAATTCTACGATGTTTTTTTTGATAAAAAGATGACTCAATCATCGCTTTATTAATAAAAGATTAACGAAACACAGTAGTACTAGTTACATACTAATCATACAAATTATCTAGATAAGCATCTCAACAATCCGATGCACCTACAACTGAAACGAAAATACAGAAAGAGATACAACAAACTGGTCATCACCCATCTCTTAATCACTCCTCTCTCTGGCCGCCTACTCCTTCAAACGCATCCTCTTCCTCGCTCCCGCCTGACCTACCCAATCATGAATTGAAGCGAAGATATTATACAAATAGACAGAAAATCTATGATTGCAATTACGAAAATAGAAGTTATTCCGGTCTAGCTACAGGCCCTAGATCGTCGCAGCAACCGACAAATCCCAAGCCTCTCTATCCTCTTTTTTAATGTTACCCTCCCTCCCAAGATCCCACGCCTCGATGATCGATCTAGGAGTTTCTAAACAACCAAATCCAAGGCAGACGACCTCCCAAGCTAGCCTAGCCCTAGTGCAGTTGAAAAAAATGTGTTCAGAGTCTTCTTTGCCGTTGCTACATCTAGCACACCTAACCTCAGTCTGCATGCCTCGCTTCTGCAAATTGATCTTCGATAATATAGCATCATTCTCCACCAGCCAGATGAATGCTCTAACCTTTAAAGGTGCTTGTGTATTCTATATAATCTTGTTGTTTGTGCCTCTGATCCGTCCATCATTGAGTCTCTTATAAAGGGAGGCTACCGTGAATTGTTATTAGACTCTAAGCTCCAACTCCTGACGTCTTCGGTGCCGTCAGAGTACTTTCCTTCAGTACGAATGAAATTATTCAACTTTCGAAGTTGAATAATACTCTCGTATAACAACTCTTCCTCCACCTGTAGTTTAAGTCTTTCGTTTTGCCAAACATCTGCAACCAGTGAATCTACCTTTATCGTGGCCCTTACAACCCCCGGGAACCTACTTAGAAGAGTATTATTGTCACACCATTTATCCTTCCAGAATCTTGTATTTATTCCATTCCCAATACTACAGGTGGTATTTGTGTGAAATATATCTCCTACCCTGGCCGCTCCTTTCCATAGATAAGAAGTTCTCAAATGCACACTTCTTCTCCTAAATCTAAATTTCTTCCTTCCCTGATACACTCCAAATGATTTGCACCACCAGTTATTTCGTCTCCTGTTCATTTTCCACCACCCACCACTTGCTCATCAAAGCCCGATTTATGTCCCTTAGGTCTAGGATTCCTAGGCCATCAAATTCTTTCCTCTTGCATACCCTCCCCCGATTTACCAAATGGACTCCCTTGTTAGCTTCATCAGCTCCCCTCCAAAGGAACCTTCTTCTACACTTATCAATTCTGTTGATAACCCACTTAGGGAGCTCGTAAATCGACATTAAGTACAGTGATAGACTACTGAGGACAGGATTAATCAAAGTGATCCTACCCCTTAGTGTAAGGAAACGTCCCTTCCAACCTGCCAACTTCTTTTCCACCTTCTCTATTAACGGTTGTCAGTCTTCTTTTCGCAGCGTTCCCGGTCTGATGGGTGTTCCCAGATATGTAAGTGGATAATTAGCAACCTCGCATCCCAACATAGTCTTAATAGTATAGATCGATGTTGATAGATTATCGCTTAGGGGTATAACACGACTCTTGTTAAGGTTCACTTTCAGCTCTGCCCACGCTTAGACACACTTCAAAATGATGTTAATTGATCAAATCTCCTCCTCCCTAGCTTTCTCGAGGATTAGCGTGTCATCCGCATATTGTAGAATCGAGATAGCTTCTAGAATCCCTATAACCCAAACCCCCCTAATGATTCCTCCGTACCCTTCCTAATCATTTCTGCTATACCGTCCGCCACTAGGGTAAACAATAATGAAGACAAAGGGTCCCCCTGATGCAAACCTCTTCGAGATCTAATCTCCCTCCCTGACTTTTCGTTAAAATGAACGAATGATTTACCTCCTCTAACACATTTCATGATCCAAGATCTCCACCTGACTCCAAAACCTTTGAGTTTTAAGACCTCATCCATACTATCCCACTCCACTGAATTGTAAGTCTTTTCAAAATCAAGTTTAAGCAAAAATCCATCAGAATTTTCCTTGTTTCCTCTATAGACTAAATCATGTGCAGAGGCGACGCTGTCCATAATGTCTCTTCCTTTAATGAATCCACTCTGTGAATCTCCCACCACATCGTTTAAGGTGACAGTCTTGAGGCCAGCACCTTAGTGATAATCTTAAAAGATCTGTTAAGAGGCCTAAAATCTTCGCTCCTCAAAACCTTGTTCTTTTGGGGGATAAGAATGACGTTAGCATAGTTAAGCCTATCTATGTCTGCCGCCGCACAGTGAAATTCTTGGAAAATTTCCATGAGGTCCTTCTTGATGATTTTTCAATATAGCATATAGAAGAAAATAGGGAATCCATCTGGGCCCGGAGCT
The DNA here is from genome assembly GCA_017893485.1 of Hemerocallis citrina. Classification (NCBI taxonomy): domain Eukaryota; kingdom Viridiplantae; phylum Streptophyta; class Magnoliopsida; order Asparagales; family Asphodelaceae; genus Hemerocallis; species Hemerocallis citrina. Next base: position 164,669,396 of record CM030359.1, read on the forward strand.
TTGTCTTGACCTAAACCTTTGATTGCTTGAAGCACCTCTTCCTCAGTAAATGGACCTTCTAATCCTTCACTTCCGTCTAATCTAGATCCATCCCAGAACTCAGCCTGAAGGCTACATCTATGTCGGTTGGTGTACCCAACTAGATCTTTGAATTTTCCATGTAAATGCCTTCTGATCTCTCTCTCATCCTCAGTCCACCTTATTCCCACTTGTAGTCCCCCGATGTGGTTGTGTCTCCTTCCGTTTGCAACCTTGTGGAAGAACTTTTTATTTGCATCTCCCTCTTTGAGTTATTGAATCCTCGATCGTTGCCTCCAATATTGCTCCTCCATTTCTGCATACTGATGCATTTACAATCTACTATTTGCCAATTCCTCTACCTCTGCTCCACTTAGACCCCTATCCTCCTCTGCCACTTCTAATTCCCTAACTCTTTCCCCCAGCTCCTCCACTCTTCTTTTGATCTGTCCAAACTCTTTCCTAGCCCATTCTTTCAGACATTTGCGCAAACGTCTAGTTTTCGTGATCCATTTTCCAATGGCGTTATTTGAAGTAGTGTCTGCATTCCATGACTCCTCGATAATCTTGCGGATGTTGCCATTCATAGTCCAAGCTTTCTCGAAACGGAATGGGTGTGGATTGATTCTTAGTCCAGCACCGCATTGTAACGCTAATGGAGTGTGATCCGACGTAAATCTCATGATGGACTTGACAGACGCCAGTGGGAAAGCCTCCTCCCAATCGGTGGAGACGAAAATCCTATCGAGCTTAGCCAGGATTGGATTTTATTGCATATTCGTCCACATGAACCTTCTATCAGTCAAATTGAGTTCCATGAGTTCTAAGTCGTGTATTGTTGTGTTGAAAATGTTTCTATCATTACTACTAGCCCCTCTACCCCTGTGTTCGTGTTGGAATCTAGTAATATTGAAGTCTCCTTCCACCACCCATGGACCCGTCCAACGTTCTCTGATCGCTCTCAGTTCCTCCCACAGCACCCCCCGTCTTCTAAAATCATAAGGGACATAGATGGATGTCACCACATGTACCCAGTTATCACTTCGCCGTCTGATTTTAACTGTGATCGTGAACGCTCCAATAATTTTGCCGATGATTTCGAACATGCCTGAATCCACTCCTAACACGATCCCCCCCCCCCCCCCCCCGACATTCCTATGGCCGATTTAAATCTCTACTCATACCCTCTAAGTGAACTAAGCCTCTGGAAATCCTCCTCCTTAGGATTCTCAATTCTAGTCTCTTGCAGCGCGCAAATTGTCAGCCTATGCTTAGAGATGGTGTTGTTTATTAACCTACTCTTTGACCCTTGTCGCATACCCCTAACATTCAAGAAGATGTATAACATTAATAACCGCTCTGTTGCCCTATCATCTATCATCTATTCTAGGCAGATGCCTAACCCGTCTAACGAACTACCCTATTGACTTCCCCTCTTAGAGAGTTCACTGTATGACTTCGTTCGACTTCAGTGGAACCCATGACTAGACCGAAGAGACTAGCATAATAGAGAAGAGTATTATCAGAAATATAATTCAAAATTCCAAGATTACACCTAGTGTTACCTCTACAGGCTGAGACTGATTCTTTTGCTTTAGCTGCCACCCTAATTAAATCATCCTCACTTGGACCTCGTTCTTCCCATTTGTCTAGCTATCTTTTACTCTTCATCTGATATTCAACATGTTTCTTGCTTGCGCTCTCACCTCCAGCTAGCTCCCAAAGCTTTTTTCTCCCATTTGTCTCTGTGTGAGTCTCAAAAACATGTGAGTCCTCGCCTGCTCCATCTAACGCCTCAATTCTCTCACCTCTTCCCTCACTAGAAACATAATCCTTGGAACCCTCTTTCTCTAGCTGAGCTTGTAGTTGCATAGTCTGATACTCCTCAAGACGGCTGCCTTCTTGTTCCTGGCATGGCGCCGTTCGTAGTAATCTTCCCTCTCGCGCCTGCCCATCGTTGATCGCCTGTGATAGCTCTTCTCTGTCATTTCGCTCAGTGAATGCAAATTATTGCGTTGGAGGAGGTTGTGGAGATGAGTAGCCTCAATCAGGAGGGAGGAAGGTTTGAGTGAAAATATCGGTGAAGTGTCACTGTGGTTTTGTTTACACTGTAGACTAAATTCTATGATGTTGACCAATTTACATGACATCTTACCAAAAAGAAGTGAAACTCATTTACTTCCTCGTGTGTACTAATGAAAATGACAAATTCTATATTCTAGACTTTGAAAATTTTAAAATAAAATATAAATCAATTGATTAACTTTTTCTTATCAAAATGGCAGCATTAAGCAAATAGATACCCCACCTGCCACAGTAAGAAGTTAATGCAGAACATTATTTTATTTGATAGAGAAATCGAGGTTAACCAATACTTATGCATGGTTGATCAAAAAAGCATCCTTTTTTTTAATGAAGCATAAATATGGCAGCATGCATTCAAGCAACGCTTTAAGAACTAAACTCAGATAGTATATATAAATACAGCGATTTAGTAACAAGATAAGCCTCTACAGTACACCAAATAGGGCGATTTTGTAGCTCCACAAAATTAAGAGATGATCAATCTGCAAAAATATATTATAAATATATTCTCTATATAATAAAAAAATGACGGCATAGATATGCTAGAACACGAAAAAAGTCTTCACTATCAACCAACAAATTTCATGAGTAGCAGCCTTTGCTATTTTTTATTTCAGAGGGAACAGTGCGTACAATGCAAGGTAAACATATTTTACACATCAAATTCTTACAAATATCATCTGTTCCAACTTATAAATAGAAAGTAGACTCCTGAATGCATTTGAGTTTTGCTTCTGCAAACTTAGGAAAAGAAAAACAGAGAAAATCCCTGCAAGCAAGCAGGTTATTATCAATAGAGACAATTATTTGCTCATAAATGTGAATTCGTTCAAGTTACACCTTATGTGCATGGCAAAACTGCTGCATTTTTACTTGGCATCCAACTCTTGGTTCTGATGCCTCATCAAGACCATCACAATTCAGAAACCACTAACAGAATGATACAGTCAAAGAATTAAAGAGCACGGAAGCCTTATTTAAAATTAATCCTACAAAAAAGTTTGAAGAAATGGGTTGTTCAGAGTAACATGGATGTTGGGTTCTCAATGTAGCCCTTGAATGCCTTCAACCACTCTGCACCTATTGCACCTGAATTTACAAAAAAGATCGAATCAGTACGTGAAAGAAAGGGTAAAAATGAACCAAAATTAGTCTTATTCCCAAGTCTCGCATTTACCATCAATTACACGGTGATCACAGCTCAGTGTAACCCACATGAAGGAAGCAAAATCAAATTGATCAGGACCTGAACCAGGGACAACTTTCCTCTCAGCTGATCCAACACCAAAAGAAGTATCTCATTAGTCCATTGGTTAAAATTGAGAGTACTAATCAAGTCCCAAAAACTAAGCAAAAAAGTAAATGAAAAAAAAAAAAAAAAAATCATTACCAGAGCCCACTGCAAGAATGCCGGCTTGGGGAGGGTTTATTATGGCACAAAATTTTTTAATTCCAAATGGGCCTCCCAAATTCGATACGGTAAACGTGCCTCCCTGCAAACATGAGCCCATGAATTGATTAATAGTCATAATCTCTGCAAATTTGAGCCAATAAATTGATAGATAGAAATAATTTCTGCAAGTACGAGCCAGTCAATTGATTACTAGTGAATAGTGATAATCTTAAACACGTGCAGTAAATATAACATTGTTAATCCTCCACCTCATAATCTTCTGGTTTCAGACTGTTATCTTTGGCCTTCTGGGCCAAAATTTTCACCTCGTCTGAAATTGTAGATAATCCTTTTTTGTCTGCATCCTACAGAATTATTATTTTTGTTAAAAGCAAAAAACAAAAAAAAAAGTTAGTAGTAGCGGTAATAATAGTAGCAGCAGCACTTGGAATAATAGTAATAGTGTCTAGTAGTACTCCTATCATTACTACTACTGCTGCTGCTGCTACTGCTACTAATAATAATAATAAAATGCATTATGCCATTAGGTTTACCCTGATAACTGGAACAAACAACCCATTATCGGTTTGCACCGCAACATTAACATTCACATTGTAATACCTATAATGTGAAACAAGAAATAGTTTGCATGAAACACTTCTTACTTGACACTTCACAAGTTATTGGAAACCAGTCACCCAGAACTTACTGGCGAATAAAATCATTCATCCAAGAACTGTTACAAGCTGGAACTTTACGAAGAGCCAAAGCTGCAGCCTGATGTCAAAAGTTGAGATTATGATTAATATATTTTCAAAGTTCTATGAACCGTGATAAAACTTACATATATACATACATGCATACATATATGTATAAATATGGGAAAAGGGAGCCGCATATCTATGATGAAAATTTCCCGTAAAAATTGGATGTAATAACTGGGTGGGACCCTATAGGGACGATCCACATAGTTCACTTTGGTTGTTATGCCATTATATGGATGCCAGTAAAATATATATTCATCGTGGAAACATCCTATATATAGGAAAGCCAGTTGGCAACTCAATAAATTTCAGTTCAACTGTACCATTTATGTGAGTTATATAATTGTATGCTAATGCCAAATTGCCAATAGAGAACTAACAACTGAAAAATATTATAAATGTTTTAAAACTCCATATACTCAGTCAGACCACTTCTGGATATTATAGGAGAAAACCATGGTTTTAAATCTCGGATTTCGGACTCATCTCGGCAAGGGGTGTTTCGTCTAGGATCGGATATATCGGAGGAGATCTCGGGAAAATGTGATCATATCGGATGTTCATTTCCTATACTTAATAAATATATTTTTTGTTACTAAATAAAATATTATATGTCCTACATGTCATTTATTATATAAAATACTGTATAATATAACTAATAACATGAATCAATTACAGTAAATATTCGCAGAAATTAACAATAGAATAGAAGATAATGTAATGTAAGCATATAACTAAATTGAATTTGCATTGATTAGAAAAATGTATTAATTAATAAACTTACTTGACTTTGCATATATACAAACAATAGCGAGACGAAATCCTCACATTATCTTAGCTTAAGGTCCTATATTGAAAGATATATGCAAAGAGTAAAACAAACTTTTTTTATATATTCACAATAACATGTGTCTTTCGGCTGATATTTCACCAGTTTCGGCAATATTTCGGCCGATATTTCGACAATTTCGGCCGAAATCTACACATTTCGGTCCAAAACGATATATAGTATAAAATATGTGATTTCATATTGGCAATGCCGAAACGAAATTTTGGAGGAAATTTAAAACAGTGGAGAAAACATTATAATAATATAAAATCAAAAATCAAAAATCATATAAAAATATCCTTATTTAGTTTCACTTTGAAACTCAAAGTTAATACCATGCATGTGAGTTTGTTTAATAAACCAAAATATTATCAGACATGGTAAAATTATTTCTACATGCAAAAGAGATGGTGGGAAAAAAAGACAATTATGAGTAAAATAAAAGAACATAAAATATCAAATTTAAATAAATTAAATAAATATTGTAAAAATTAGAAAGGTTAGATAAACTTATGTTTCCATGTATCGATTAACATTTTGCTAACCTTCTCAATGGAAGCAAAAAAAACTGAATAAATCCAACTGTAAACCTTAAAGAATTTATAGTCCGCAGGGTAGCTACAGCACCAGAACATACATGTAGGAGCTTCAAGATAAAAGCAGGATAACAAATAAGTACAAAAGGTATTACCTTTATTACAAGGTCATTCACAGAAATCCGCTTACCACCAGAGGCTTCTTGTAAAGAATTAAGTTCACTTCGTAACCTGTGAAACATAAGTGATGTTTAATAACATGGAATTAACAGAAATAAAGAAGGCAGGAAAAAAGAACAAAGCAAGAGACTTCATTAATTGCTCACTCCATAAGATTGTCGACACAGGTATCTACTGTTAGATAGTAATGTGGAATAGTTTGTTTGGAAAGAAGCAAGCGTGAAGCAGTGATCTGCAAAAAGGGTTTCTGAGAATTAGTCACAACTCACTATGTTGAAATTTCAATAGCATATAACTGACATAGCCCTATTACAATGATACTTACTTTTCTTATCTGCGATGTGGGGATGTCTGCATAGTTTAATGCTTGAGTTGTTGCTACGTCCTTTACCTTAGCACCCTTTGCAGCGGAAGCTACATAACACAAATCACCATCAAAATTAGATGTAAATATATTGTGTACATACCATGAATGTACTTTCTTTAATAAATGACTATCATTGAAAGTATGGTAAATGCATAACATTCAAATATGGTTTCTACAAAGGCCAGAAAGATAAATGGAGTGGGAAAATGGAAATACCATCATTACTCGATTGAATTATCATAAAAATAGAAGCTATAACAGTTGAGAAAAAGAAAAGGGAATTTAAAGAATCAAAAGATATTTTCAGCACGTGTCTCATATATGCCCACATCAATCAGGAACAAAAGCTGTTCAAATTAACTCCAAAAAAAAAACAAAAAAAACAAAAAAACATGGAAAACATTACATTGAATAATAATGTACCTCACCAGTTATTCTTATTATGATGCAAGCCTAAAAGACTGCAACAATATCTCACTTAAATTGCTTCATTCTGAGTGGCTCAAGATTACGAGGCATGATTTTAACTATGGACGCAGCTTGTGCTACTGAGTAGTAGTCATCAAGTTCCTATTATTGTATGGTGACATCCCCACATCCATAGCATTTAAACTTGATCACTTTCCCGCCCTAATTCACATCCATAGGCATTTAAAGTAAACATGCTATGGTTCTCGCTTGTATTGCCCAAGACATGATAAGGAGAAGTTATATGTTATTTTCTTTTTACTGGATAGGGGCTACTCTTAAACAAATCTCATGCTACTGACAAGACGTTTAAATGCGCACATTCCCTCCCCTTTCTCTCCTCCCTGGCCCATTCATGTGTGCTCATATCGACATAGAGAACAAACGATTTAGGACAAACTTTTTCTAGACAATGCATGTCTATGCGTACATAAGGTGTCCACCAAGCCAGTATGCTAAATGGAGAGGACGTGACAGAGGACGTGGCATTGATATACAAATTTGTATGTTTGTTCTTGGGTCACTTTGAATTAATCAATAGAACAATATTGCTACAATTTATGATACGAAAGTGTCGTCATCAATTAATAGGTAGTGAACTTTATTAAACAAGTTCAATACTTTAATTTCATTTGATAAGCTTGTATACCTTGAAATTTCAGAGCATAACATATATTACTTTATTTTGGGCAAATAACAGGGAACCCCTTAAGGTTTCAAGAAAGAAATAATAATAAAAACCCATAGTATTCATTTGTTTAATTCCCAACACACTCCAACAAATTGCCTTCTCTTCATTTTCCTCCTCCACTTTCGCCCCTCCACCTCTTCCCAACCCCCATTCACCTCCACCTTTTCACCTAATCCCATTCCCAAACACCCGAGCCTCATGCCAAATCCCCACTTCACCTACTCTTTCTCAATCTCCTTCTCCTTCCAACCCCTAGATGTGAAGCCCACCTATCAAAGCCCATTTCAATTAAGAATGAGATAGTGGAGATGGGGGAAGAGGTAGATGTGTTCGGCCGGGTGAGGTTGAAGGAGTATTTCACCATTTGCCTTATACTCGGCGAATAAGTATCCTAGAAGAATGCAAAGTGTTAAAGAGTATATTTTCTTCTTCTTTTTTCTCAGTTAATGTAATTAATCTCAATACTCAACTAACTTTAACCATGAGTCCTGTACCTGGAACCAACTTATGCGCAAATAAAGCAAAGGAAGGTTGATATGTTAAGCAACAAAGGGTTTACTGAATCAAGAAGTAAATAATTAGTAATTAATCATGAACCAAAACTCCATTCCCATGAATGTTGTCAGGAGGGCAAAGAATATGGATGAAGGGATGGTGGTGGAATTGGAGGTGGAAGAAGTGGAGGAAGAAGATAGAAGGAAATTAGTTGGGTATTTTGGGCAATAAACAAATGAATAGACTTTTAGGGGGTGCTTTGTTCCTTGGAAAACCAAAGGGGATTTTTAATTTCTTAGATGAACCCTTGAAGGGTTAAAAAAAGTCTACAACACTGTTATCTGTCCTTTTATTTATCCCCTTGATTACTTCTACTACAGTGAAAGAAAAAAACTGCTGGTCTAGGAAATGAATTCCATGTTTTCAACCAATAAAGACAGGAATTAACTATCAAATGACACCTATACAGAATTTGTTTTCCACAGTTATACCAAGTCATTAAGCATTACAATGGGTTACGGGGGAAAAATTAAGTATTACATTGGTCTACCATCCTTACAAATGATAATAAGGTTGCATTGCTCTGGGAGCATAATGCAAAAAAAAAACTGTCCATGAGGATATCCGACCCGAGATCAAGTACCATCCAGGCAAGGCCAATGTGGTGGCTAATGCGCTCAGCAAGGAAGTGCAGTTTGTCTTGATTGATCACAACTCAGGAGAAGTTGGCAGAAGAGCTTGATCGAGCAAGGATAGAGGTGGTTTTGCAAGGTTTGAGAGCTTTCTTAGCTCAGTTAAGGATTCAACCCACTCTGAGGGACAAGATCATCAACAGTCAGAAGACCGATCCAGCGATTTAGGAGATGAGACAGCAGGTTGGCATTGGCAGGTTGGCAGAATTTCAAGTGAAGGATGAATGAGACTATGGCATGTCTCGTTAGTGAACTAAACAACCATATTGAATGATACTTAATTGAGTTCATCTATGATGCAAACTAGTAACTAAATATAACAATATTTTGACCGCCCCTTACAATAGGGAGTTAGTTTTTCAAATTCTTTTTCTAAGGATAAATTATCAACTTCATAACCATAACCATAATCATGATCTATCTACTTTTATTTTTAATTTTCAAATATAACCTCTTCCCCACTTAATCGCATTTTTCATGTTGGACCGATCCTAACCCCTTCCCTCTTCCCCAGCAAGGCATCATCCACCATTGCCATAGATATCAAAGATTGATTATGAAAATTTTTAATTTAAATTTATTTCAGATGAATTAAAGATCTTACAACTAAAACCCTAAATTAAACTAAGTGAACCCTAAGAGGAAGAGGGAAAACCTAACTAAAAGTAAATTGTGTTAGGGTTCATATTGCTTCGCTGGTGCTGCTAGAGTTGGCTGCAGATGACTTGATTCGAGTGATAAGAGTAATAAGAGTTGTATCAGTGTGTATCAGGATTATACGTGTGTAACCCCTGTTTCCGGTTTTTCGGAGTTTCCTTTTTGTAATTCTCATTCCTGTAATCTATTATTTTAATGATAAATATTCGTTATTCATCTCCTTTCAGTCCATTTTAATTTCTTTCAATTTAACCCATTAATTAATCTATTATTCTTTGTTGGGTCCTAACCCGTTAACCCGCAAACCCATTGGCAGGTTGGCAGAATTTTAAGTGAAGGATGAATGAGACTATGGCATGTCTCGTCAGTGAACTAAACAACCATACTGAATGATACTTAATTGAGTTCATCTATGATGCAAACTAGTAACTAAATATAACAATATTTTGACCGCCCCTTACAACTGGGAGTTAGTTTTTCAAATTCTTTTTCTAAGGATAAATTATCAACTTCATAACCATAACCATAACCATAATCATGATCTATCTACTTTTATTTTTAATTTTCAAATATAACCTCTTCCCCACTTAATCGCATTTTTCATGTTGGACCAATCCTGACCCCTTCCCTCTTCCCCAGCAAGGCATCATCCACCATTGCCATAGATATCAAAGATTGATTATGAAAATTTTAAATTTAAATTTATTTCAGATGAATTAAAGATCTTACAACTAAAACCCTAAATTAAACTAAGTGAACCCTAAGAGGAAGAGGGAAAACCTAACTAAAAGTAAATTGTGTTAGGGTTCAGATTGCTTCGTTGGTGCTGCTAGAGTTGGCTGCAGATGACTTGATTAGAGTAATAAGAGTAATAAGAGTTGTATCAGTGTGTGTGTATCAGGATTATACGTGTAACCCCTGTTTCCGGTTTTTCGGAGTTTCCTTTTTGTAATTCTCATTCCTGTAATCTGTTATTTTAATGATAAATATTCGTTATTCATCTCCTTTCAGTCCATTTTATTTCATTGTTGAAAGATTCTTGTACACTCTATTTATTTGAGTATGAGGAGTTTGACCCATCTATTACATTATTTCATTTGGTTTCTTTCAATTTAACCCATTAATTAATCTATTATTCCTTGTTGGGTCCTAACTCGATAACCCGCAAACCCATTAACCTAATTTCCCTATTATCTGCCTATATTGACCAGATCAATCCCCTATCCACGTCCACCTCCCCCAATATCTCCATAATTTCCTACTTTACTGCCTAACCACTACCCATTCCTCTAAATCCTAACTAAAACCCTTAATCTCTCTATAAATACTAAATTAACTACCCCTAATCACCTCCTAATCAGTTAACCCTTCATCTTCCACCTCTCTCTATCCTTCTGCTGCTCAGCATCCCGAGCGCCCTCGACCCCCATCCTTACCAGTCGACAGCCGCCTTCATCCTCCTCACCTTCCACCTCACACTGCCATTGCCACCGTCGACCTCGTCCCCTTCATTGACCACCGCCCTGCTCTTCCCCTGCCTCGTCCCCAGTGCAGTGCAACTTCCTCTCCACTCGACCTCGCCATTCAAACCGCCGCTCACCACCACCGCTCGAGCCACCCTGCAGCCACCCATCGCTGTCTCGACTCTGCAACCCAAAGCTCCACCGGTTGGTGCTCCCACCATTGTTGTCGACCACCTTCTCTGCCTTGCTTCCCTGCCCCACACCGACGTAGCCTACGCCTCGTTAACCAAAGCAGCACCTCCACCTCGACCACCGCAAGTCGCAACCCCTACCTTTGCCGACGCCTGCACCTCGCTGCTGCCGAGCCACCTCTTGCTGTCGTTGCTGAGTTGTTATCTTATCCCCGTTGCATGCACGTGTGCTCACTGATCGCCTAGTTTGCACGTGTTGTTGTGTACGCGGTTGCATGTGTTGCCGCCGTTGAGATCTTTTCGTATCATCTTCATCGATATTCGGAATAATCGTCTAAAAGGCACGTTTCCTCTTGAACTATCTTTTCTTTATTCTTGTTCAGGAAATTATGTTGATCCCCGCAAGTAGTTCTACTTGATTATCGTATATTGATTGTTTGATACCCTTCAAGAGACTATTACGGATTCTTAGACGAAACCAAGTAATAGTTATCTTTTCGTGACATCCCCTTGATTTAGACCCAAGCCTTGTTATATATCGTCATATGCATACACCACACGAATACATAGATTACAAACATACATGTAAAAAATGATGTTTGAATGCTTGTTTCGATTGGATATGATATTCATGCTATGATGTCTTGTTAATAGTAGAATTCTACCACAATGACAGATTAATTCCCTGTTAATTGTTTCCATAAGAGTTACATGCTTGCGCACAACGTTTGTTGCTAATTAATAATTAACCGACTTGCTGGCCTGCTGGTTACTCCATGTTGTTTTGATATTTTTGACCGGGTTACTATTGGAATTAGATTAAACCTTGTAAATGAAAGTCAGAATCCGTTGAATCTAGTTTCTAGAACATTCGACGGATCTGGATTCCGAGTTTTAGAAAATAAGTTATCACATTTTTGTACCGCTGGGTTTTAAATTCCAGATTGTTATTCATGAGCACGTCGACACATTTTCACTAATCGAAATAATATGTTAATAGCAAATTTAAACTTGAAATTAACTTGAATGTTACTAGACACAATTGGGAGTTAAAATAAATTTTATGAAATTTTTTGATAGATTTCTAGACCAATTATATATATGCTAACTTGACCCTAGACTTCTTTTAGAACACTAGACCAGCAAAAGACCCAAACTTTGACCCAGCTGCGGTTACTTCTAGAAATTGCTAAACAAAAGCAGTAGCCCTCTGTGTTAGGAATTCAGACCATTTGACGAATTCTCAATCCAACTTGTAGAATACAAAATATTCCGGTTTTGCTATTGTACTGTCGAAATTCCAGATTTGCTGTTTATAATTACATCGCCATATTAAATTTTTGGCCTGAGAATTGTAAAAATGTTTGTGACCAATGTTAGGAACTAAATTATAATTTTTGTGAGAATTTTAGTAAAGTTTTTAGTGAAATTATACGTATAATAACGTGATGCTGAGTTGCTACCTGAACAGCAAACTCGTGAAGAACCAACTGGTAGACACATTTACTATAGTCGAAATGTATAGTGTGAATCTGCATTGCAATCGGCAGTCTAGTTTCTAGAATCTCTAACGGAATCTGATTCGCTTCCCCGTAACGGTGGGAAGGTCGACTTTTGTACAGCAACGTCTTGCCGTCCCGAAACTACATTCTTCATGTTGATTGTAAATTGTTTAATCCGTGCATTGTACTGCAAATCGCCAATGTACAATCCTTCACACATCGTTCATATCGTTCTCGATACTTGTTCCATTGATTGCACATTCATGTTTCATATTAATAAATTAATAATAAGCCGGGGTATACGGGTCGACTTGGTAGTGAACAATCAGTGACTGTACTCGGATAAGGGGTTTGTGTTTCCCTATATTGTTATCAAGTTATCTTGTAGCGTCTTGTGGATAAATTCTTGTTATGGATCGTGGATTATGAATTCTTGTTGTTGTTATCGTGTCGAGTACATAATCTGTAGAGTTCACCACTTTAGTCTAAACGTTCACTGCTTGCATGCACCAAACCTGTAGTATGGGACACAGTACTACGTGCATTAGATAAGATAATAAAATATGATAGACCTAGGATTGACATTGCATTGATCTCGATTATTGTTACCGACTTGAAACCTTGTTTTATTGTATTGTTACTCGTTAAATTGTTGACTATGGATCTTGCCTCGTTCTCGATAATTTCATTGTCACTTGATATAGTACTTGTTCCTCGTTCATTAGTATTTACATGTCCTGTTTTATTGTTCTTTACTTGTATTACTTGCTGTCCGTGACTTGCTCTAACAGACATTTCCCTCACTCTAGACTATGAGCTCACACGTATACTGGAAGAATTGCCCGAAGGACTCGGTAAGCAAACCTTCTAGAGATTGGAGCCGAATAATTGGCCCACAATAATTGTCTTGTCCTTGTCATTTAAATTTTAGTACTATTGTTATTATCATACTCTGTATTTTGGGCTTTGTTAACCCGAAGTATGCTTCTTTCCAGTTGTTGGTTATTATTGAGATATTTCATGTAATATCTATGTTATGTGATTTCATTATAGCATGCGTGGTTGAATTTGTATTGCATATAGTTGAGTTAAATACTACAGCTTATGAATGATGCAAATCATTCGCTGGGTCGTTATTATGTGCTCGTATTCCCATATTTTGGGAAGCGGGGCGTGACAACGTGCATAGCGCACTAGAATTTCATATGTTGTCTTAGGCAGGAGTGTATTGGACTGGCACTATAGTTTGTACATAGTTTGCACATGTCTCTATGTTTGTAACTACCTATAAATAGGCCATTGCTGGAATGAGAAGATTCAAGAGTTGATTACTAATTTCCTTTCACAAATTTCTTCTACTCTCTTAAAACCCTAGAATCACCATTAATGGGAAGACCAAGGTAGGCGGTGGCCGAAGCTCCTAACACGGTGGTATCAGAGTCAGCGAGCGACGATAATGATGCTAGGGATGTCGGAAGTACTTCGCCGGTCGAATTGGATGTTCAGGAGCTGAAATCCATGGTGGCAAAGCTGGCCGATACGATGGCGATGTTGTCGTTACTTAGGGCGGTTGCAAAGTTGACGGAGCAGGTTAATGAGTTGATGCTACTGAATCGCAGTACGAATCCAAATCGAGGTAATCCAATTCTTTCCCAACCAACTCTCAATAGAGAGGTAGAAATTCCCAATCCAATGCATTCCTTGAATAAATCAAGAAATGAACAGATGAATTTCCCAAGGGTTCCGTTCAAAATGGAATTCACTGTTTTTCAAGAGGGGGATTTGACAGAGTGGGTGTGTGGTGCCGAACAATTTCTTGAATTTCATACGATAGAAGATTCTCAGAAGTTGAAATTCACAGCTTTAAATTTGAAGGGAAAAGCTTCTCAGTGGCATAGGAGGCACATTAAGAGTAAGAGAAGCACTATTACTTCGCAGGAACTTGTAGGGGAACTTATAACTAGGTTCGGACCTCCAGCGTTTCAAGATTATGAAGGGATTCTTACTCAACTGAGCCAAAAATGAGAGATTGAGAATTATATACATGAGTTTGATCGCTTGTCCAATTTTATGGAAGATTAGACCGAGAAGCATTTCCTTAGTACCTTCATTCGTGGGTTGAGAGGTGAAATCCGTTGGGATGTGAAGGCACAGCGTCCGAAGACTGTTAATGAAGCAATGGGTTTGGCTAGAGGTTATGAGGGAAAGTTGCAATGTGCAAGAAAGTACAGTAAGCCACAATTTGCTTCTTCAGCAGTCCCTCATTCTCCAGTATCTCAACCTGTATCCAAGAGTATTGACCCTCCACAACCAACTACTTTTGTTCCTAAGAGACTAACTCTTTCTAAACTTCGAGACAGAAAGGCTAAGGGTCTTTGTTTTAACTGCGATGAACAGTATGTGCAGGGCCAAAGATGCAAGTCCCAAAAATTCTATTTCTTAGAAATGTTTGATGAAGCAGGGGGTGAAGAATCTGATAAAGAAGGGGAAGAGGTAATAACTGCAGGAATGAGTACCGAGGGAAGTTTAATGGGAATTGAATGCCATGCTTTGACAAGCTCATCTTGTTATCCCCACACACTGAGAGTGAAGGGGTTTATTAATGGAAATAAAGTAAATATCTTAATATATACTAGGTCTACACATAATTACATTGACTCTTATGCTGCTAGCAAAGCTGGTTCATATTTTACCTGAGCCTAGGTATAAGGTTAAGGTAACCAATGGGGAAGTAATGCTAAGTGAAGGCAAGATTGAGAATGTCGCATTCATTGTCCAAGGGGTGCACTTATTAGCTGAACTACTAATCCTACAATTCGAACCAGCTCAAATGGTGCTAGGGGTCCACTGGTTGAGGTCTTTGGGCAGAGTTCTATGGATTTTGCCTGCTTGACCATGGAGTTTTACATTCAAGGTGTGAAGAAGGTATTACATTACAGGGCTATGTTGAAGGAAAACTATAGCTTATTGAAGCTGAGGAATTACCCAAGACTATGGAGTATTCAAACCAAGCTTTTATGTTACATTTACAGTATAAAGAAGGGAAAGGTGAATGCCAAGCTGCAGAGGCAGAGAAAGTGGTTGCAGCTAAAGACAGTGTGAAGATTTCTGATTAGATTAAGCATATTCTTAGGCAATTCCCTGAAGTATTCTCTTCCCAAATTGGGATGCCACCTCAAAGAAGCATAGATCATCAAATCCCTTTGGTTGAAAGAGCAAGCACTGTATGTATTAGATACTGGGGTGGGTGAGGGCAGCAACGGCAAAGTGGAGAAGGAAGGGATTCGGGGCTAGGGTTTGATGAGACTTAGGGATTTGGAGTATGGGTTTTTATTTGAAGGAGATTTGGAGATTAGGGCTTGAAGGTGAGATCTAGGGTTTCTCTCAAACACTAAATTTCTTAGGATTTTTCACAAACCTATTGGTATCATACACAAGAAAAGTATGCAAAGCAATAACTCAACACAGTAATTTTTTTAGTCAATAATAGCATAATATTTTCATTAATCTAGAGACCTATATATAAGCTCAAAACAAATCTCAATACAAATCTCCAAAATATCCTAATGCATAAAATAAATTGTGCAAATCACAAAACTACTACATATGGCTAAAATTGCTAAAAACAAATATGAATGCTGAAATAAATATTATAGACCAATAGAACAGTCATCCTAGACGATGCTTGCATTGATAGATACGCCCGAATCGTCTCAAACTGATGTCCTTATCAAAACACCCCTATTATCACAAGAATGAGATAGAAAAACAAGTCAAAAAAATGCTAGACTCAGGGTTCATCAGGAACAATAGCAGCTCTTATGCTTCCCCCGTGATCCTTCTTAAAAATGCTTCCCCCGTGATCCTTCTTAAAAAGGCTGATGGGAGTTGGCGTTTGTGTGTGGATTATATGGCACTTAATTCTCACATAGTTAAAGCAAAATTTCCAATTCCCATGATTGTTGAATTGTTGGATGAACTTATGGAGCTAAGTTGTTTTCAAAAATTGACTTAAGGTCGGGGTATCATCAATAAAGTAAGTGAACATGATATACACAAGACAGCATTTAGAACTCATCAATGGCATTACGAGTTTTTGGTTATGCCATTTGGGCTCACCAATGCCCCATCCACTTTCAAAAATCTAATGAATGATATCTTCATGGAATACTTGCGCAAGTTTGTCCTAATGTTCTTTGATGGCATACTTGTCTATAGCACTGACTTAGAGAGTCATACACACCACTTAAAATTAACCTTGGAGGTGTTGAAGAAACATCAGCTGGTGGCCAAGGAAAGCAAAAGCAGTTTTGGTAGGGAGTCGGTTGGTTACTTGGGGCATATTATCAACTCTCAAGGAATTGTTATTGATCCAGAGAAGATTTTTCAGTTGTTAATTGGCCAAAACCTAGTACAATCAAACAGTTGAAGGGATTCTTGGCCTCTACTAGATATTATAGGAAATTTGTATGAGGCTATGGCAGTATAACTGCACCTCTCACCCAGTTATTGAAGAAAAATTGTTTCAAGTGGACTCAGTTGGCTACTGATGCTTTTAATAAGCTCAAAAAGGCTTTGACTATTACTCCAATGCTGCGGCTACCATATTTCTCCAAAGATTTTGTTGTGGAAATTGATGCTTCTCAGGTTGGGGCGGGGCAGTGTTGATGCAAGAGCAACATCCCATAGCATTTACGAGTCAAGGGTTAAAGGGGAGATCTCTTTCTTTGTATGAGAAAGAGGTACTAGCCATCCTTTCAGCTGTGAAACATTGGCGGCAGTATCTTCTAGGAAAGATTTTAGTGATAAAAACATATCAAAAGAGTATAAAGTATATACTTGAGCAGCACATTAATACTACGATTCAAGAAAAGTGGCTATGGAAGTTGATGGGGTTCAATTTCATTGTTGAGTACAAAAAGGGAAGGGATAACTATGTAGCTGATGGACTGTCTAGAAGGGAAGAAGATCAAACTTCTCAGTACACGGTAACTCTCATAGTACCTCAATGGGTGGAAAAGATACAAGATATGGTTCCTACGGATCCCTATTTTAACTCATTAGCAGAGAAATTAACTAAAGGGGAATTGTCATCAAGTGAGTATAAGCTATATTCTAAAAGTCGCTAGGCGGTAGTTGGACGGCCGATGGGGGCCTAGCGCCTAAACCTTGTAAGCAACGCTTAAGCAGCTAGGCGCTAGGCAATTTTATTTATTTATTTATTTATTTGAATATTTATTAATTTATTGATCTTTTGGTTTTGTTTTCTTGTTACTCATTCTTACTCTTTATTGCTATCCATTCTTACTCTTGAATTTTTTCCTTACAATTGCAGGATAGCTTTACAAAGTCGAATCGGTGTATTATTGTATCGGTGAACCTGAAGAATATCCATCCAAGATTACAACTCCTCTTAAGGACTGCTAATGCATCAACGTTGCCCGCTTGGGAATAAGAACATAAGAATTTTTGTCTTTGTCAGCTTCAACAAGATATAGTTTGAATGTTTGATGGCCAAAATTTATAAAAATGGCATATAATACAAGTATAAATGTACAATTGAGTAAGTGTTACTAACATTGTCTGTCTGAATTGAAAAAAATGCATTGTTTACAAGCATTCTTTGTCACTAGGAAGATATATTAATTTTTAAAAAATTAATAAAGTTGTGCACTTATGGTGGAAGGTACTGCTAATTTATTCATTAGTATCACTTATAATTTAAATACAATGACTTTAACATCCTCATAAATAAGAGGATTTAGGATTTAGCGTTATGATACGGGTCAGGTGAGAACGAGTCAGGTCGGGTTGGTTGATTAATTTTTTTTAAAAATAGTTTGGTACCTAAGCGGGTCTAGACCGCCTAGACCCGCCTAGACCGATTAATACCCGCCTAGACCCGCTTATACCTGCCTAGCTCCATTACCCAATTTTTCCAACTGCCTAGCCCCTAGGCGAGTCGTCGGGAGGGCGTCTAGGCCGATTTTTAGAATAGTGAGTATAAACTGTAAGGAGGCATTTGGTACTATAATGGGGGAATTCTCTTGAGTCCTAATTCTGAGTTGAGAAGATTAGTATTCTTAGTCTCACTTTACTAATGAAGGAGATCATGCTGGGTTTCATAAGACTCTTCGTAGAGTTGAGAGTTGAGATCTTTCAGTTAGCAAGGAATCAGTAGAGATATCAAGGGTTTTGTGTGTGAATGTGTGGTGTGCCAAAAGAGTAAGGGAGAGACTATGTAACGTGCAGGTATGTTGTCTCCACTGCCCATTTCTAAGCTAATTTGGAGTGACACTTCTTTGGACTTTATTGAAGCTCTTCCCAGAAGTATGGGTAAGTCAGTGATCTTTGTTGTGGTTGATAGGCTAACCAAATATGCCCATTTTATGAGCTTGGCATATCCTTACATTGCTCAGGGAGTAGCTCAGCTATTTGTGGATCATGTTCATAAACTCCATGGCATGTCTACTAGCATCGTAAGTGATAGAGACCCTGCGTTCTTAAGTGCTTGTTGGAGAGAATTTTTTTAACTGCAAGGTAGCCATTTGAAGTACTCTACAGCTTACCACCCACAAACTGACGGTCAGACAGAAATTGTGAACAAATCCTAGGAAAAGTACTTGAGATGTATGTGTAGTCAACAGCCAAGAAACTAGGTAAAATGGTTGAGTTGGGCAGAATTTTGGTATAATACCAATTGGCACTCAACTACGGGAGTAACACCATTTGAAGCAGTTTATGGCCGAAGACCTCCTTGTCCTTCTTTCTATGTCCCTGGCATTGCGGTGGTTCAGTGGAAGAAGCTTCGAGTTCAAGAGATATGATCCTTAAATTACTCGAGGACAATATTAAGTTTGCTCAAGAGAGGATGCAACACTTTTACAACAAGAGAAGATCTAATAGAGAATTTGAAGTAGGAGACATGGTGCTTTTGAATTTACAGCCTTATAAGCAATCTTCACTGAAGGGTTCCATACCGCAGAAACTTTCTTCATAGTTCTTTGGTCCTTATAGAGTGTTGGAAAGGGTTGGAAAAGTAGCTTATAGACTTGAGCTTCCTGCTAATGCTTCCATACACTCTGTGTTTCATGTGTCCAAGTTGAAGAAATGTTACGGGGATCAAATTTCAGCTGTTTCAGATGAGATTCCATACTGGTGGGAAACTCCAACTTCACAAGAGCCTGAATTGATTTTGGACAGACAGTGTTCAAGAAAAATAACAGAGTGGGCATTCAATTACTGGTGAAATGGAAAGGTTTTGAAGCTGTTGATGTTGTATGGGTTGATATAGATGAGTTTCGGAAGCAATTTCCCAATTTTGAACTTGGGACAAGTTCAATCTAGGGGGGAATTGTTAGGGTTCAGATTGCTTCGCTGGTGCTGCTGGAGTTGGCTAAAGATGACTTGATTGGAGTAATAAGAGTTGTATCAGTGTGTATCAAGTTTATACGTGCATAGCGCACTAGAATTTCTTATGTTGTCTTAGGCAGGGAGTGTATTGGGCTGGCGCTATAGCCCAACTTTAGTTTGTACATAGTTTGCACGTGTCTCTATGTTTGTAACTGTCTATAAATAGGCCATTGCTGGAATCAGAAGATTCAAGAATTGATTACTAATTTCCTCTCCCAAATTTCATCTCTTTCTACTCTCTTAAAAACCCTAGAATCGCCATTAATGGGAAGACCAAGGCAAGCGGTGGCCGGTGCACTTAACAATTGAGGGGAAATCTTAGGAGGAAGAAAGATAATAATAGAGATAGAGGCCATTGCTGGAATCAGAAGATTCAAGAATTGATTACTAATTTCCTCTCCCAAATTTCATCTCCTTCTACTCTCTTAAAAACCCCGAATCGCCATTAATGGGAAGACCAAGGCAAGCGGTGGCCGGAGCACTTAACAATTGAGGGGAAATCTTGGGCGGAAGAAAAATAATAATAGAGATAGAGGCAGAGGGGGATGAGAAAAAAATAATAACAGAGAGTGGGGAGGGGTGCAAACTTGAAAAGGGGGAGAGAAAACGGGGAGAGAAACTAGGAGGTGATGAAATTTGTCTTCTCATATTTTCCTTAAATGCTCTTTTGTTAGACAAGTGTGGATGATATGTAGTTGGCTAGGAAAGTGAGGGGTTTTCCTCCTATTAAATCATGGTGGGGGGATTGGAGGAAGAAATGTATTTAAAAATATTTTAGAATACAATGGATGTTAATGATGGCTCTAATTTGGGTTATTTGGAATGAGAGAAACCAAAGAATTTTTGTGCACAGGAGCAATATGATATTGTTAATATACTTGATTCTATGTTTGATTGTGTTTCTTTGTGGAAAGAAATACTTCCTGAAGCAAAGAAAGAAAAATTGGATTGATCTGATATTCAAATGGCTATTAATCAGTTTGTGCCTGCTGTTGCTGTTCCAACCTCTTCTGATACAGGTGCTTCCATTCTGCTTCTCTCTGATTCTTCTGTTGATCATAGTGTGCTGCTGCTGCTACTCCAGATCCACGAGGAGGTGCTTACTTATGGAGAATGCTTAGGGATATTTCTGGTGGTATCCATTCTTTTAGCACAACTATGCTTATTTATACTACTGTTTTGTTTCTTATTCTGGAGTTTTAAGTGATTTTGGTTGACAATTTGGATCTCACTATTCCGTACTTGATGTACTGAATCTCCGTATTACTTCTTTTATTGATAGTAGTTTAACAAGCTAAAGTTCCTTGTAACTCTATCTATTTATATCAACTAAAAAAGAAGATTTTAAAAGAAGTTATAAATTTAAAGTTATTTGCTAGTTCGTACCGTAAAAAAATCCTGATTAATTACTTAATCTAGAATGTGTGTGCTGGTGTTCGCCCAAATTTTAAAATCTGTGTTTCTCCAAATACCTGTATGCATAACCTTGTAATGATAAGGGTGGAAGTCCATGCCACAGTACAGGAACAAACTACATGTGTGCCTGTAACAGAAGCCTGAGCTGATAGTACATTCATACATGCCTCCTACCATTTAGCAAGAATGTTACATAGACCCCAAGGCTCTAGGGCTCTGTTTGGTATTGTTGTGAAAGAAAAGTGCTTTCAGAGGAAAGTGTCGTTACCAAAATTGTTGTAAGAAAATAACATTTAACTTCAGAATTTTCTTCATGCACATTTTTGAAAAGCTAAAAGCACCACTTTAGGTGTGTTGAGAAAATGGCCAACAACGACAATTTTGGAAAAGTACTTTTGGCTAACCACACTTTTAATTAAGTTTCCCAAACCCCTATTTTGAGTCAATGATCCCTAAATGTGCTTTCAGAACCAAAAGACTCCAAAAGCAATGCCAAACGGAGCCTAAAAGGATCTAAAACCATGCTAAAATCCATGCAACAAACTAGCTTGCAAGGATATGGCAAAGGTACTGGAGGACACAACATGGGTATCACTATGGGTTCAGCACGCTTCAAATTGTAGAAAATAGGACACAGCTAGACGGCTCTAATACTATATAATAAGATATTATATACATAACTGTGCACAAATTTACCCACAAACGCATCCAACAATATAATTTTGGAGTGCATAGCAAAATCATGGTTTTAAATCTCGGATTTCGGACTCGTCTCGGTAAGGGGTGTTTCGTCTCGGATCGGAGATATCGGAAGAGATCTCGAGGAAATGTGATCATTTCGGATGTTCATTTCCTATACTCGATAAATATATTTTTTTTACTAAATAAGATAATATGTCCTACATGTCCTTTATCATATAAAATATTGTATAATGTAACTAATGACAGGAATCAATTGCGGTAAACCTTCGCATAATTTAACAAGAATATAGAAGACAATGAAATATAAGTATATAACTAAATTGAATTTGCATTGATTAAATAAAATGTATTAGTTAATAAACTTACTTTGACTTTGCATATATACAAACAATAGCAATATGAAATCCTCACATCATTTAGCTTAAGGTCCTATATTGAAAGACATGCAAAAAGTAAAACAAAATTTTTAAATATATTCACAATAGCATGTCTATTTCGGCTGATATTTCGCCAATTTCGGCAACATTTCGGTAATTTCGGCTGAAATCACGCATTTCGGTCCAAAACGATATAGAGTATAAAATATGTGATTTCGTATCGGCAAGCTAGCCGAAACAAAATTTCGGCCGTATCGGAGGAAATTTAAAACAGTGAGCAAAATAAGATATCTATAGTTCATGTTAAAGGAATAATGCTTCCATGGTCAATGAAAATTTCTAAAATTGGAGAACAACCATATACCTCGTAGAAAAGTAAAAAAGAATTAACTCATATAAGAAATGTGAATAAGTATTTCAAAGTTGTTAATATGAATTTAAAAAGTAGTTTTTAAGTGTCTAAGAAGTGTTGGACAAATTTAAGACATATACGAGAAGTGTATGACACATGTTCAAAGAGTGCCCAAGGCGAGTAGAGTTCAGCACATATCGGACACAGGTACAACTCCATGATATTCATGCTGAGCAACAATATGTGTGGAATGTTGGTTTCACACAGCTATTTAGTATTGACATCGATAAATATTTTTTAAAATTTATGTTGATATGTACAGCAAATAAAACCGTAAATAAGAAGCCAGGAGGCGTATTGGTCTTAATAATACCCAACAAGAAAGTAGTCATATCTAAACTATGACATAAGTGGTATAAAATATAGTACAATGGTAGTGTGCTCTCTTCTATGTGCAGATTGAAGACAAATGAGAATAGCATCGTTAAATAATTGACAATGAAAGGAATATCACAAAGACCTCTAAGCAACTAGGCAATAATGTAATATTAGACTCCAATTAGCAGAAAAATCATACCTAAGTAGTCTTCAATATCAGCCTTTAAAATGCGGCCATCAGGACCAGTACCTCTTATGCTGGAAAGAGCCACCTGATGTATACAAGGGAGAATCAACCCAGTGGTCGGAACCAATTGTTTAAATTTCTTTCTTAACTAAGAATGGATATTGTCACAAACAAAATTAAAGGTTCAGATTTGCACACTAACAAATTTTTTAATATTTGAATAGCTTACGTTGTTCTCTTCCGCCAGTTTTCTTGCAAGAGGGCTAGCAAAAATACGATCCTTTGCATGAGTAGTTTCTAGTGGATTTGAGACCACAGGCTCAGGAGCTTTAACAGGTTCCGGCTCCACCTTGTGTGAAGCTGGCACAGCAGATGTCTTGGACTCCGAAGATGCAGCAGGTGCTGAAGGATTGTAATCTTTAAACTTTCCAACATCTCCTTCTTCTTCAACAGTTACAGCAATTATCTAGTGTCCTCATGTACATAAAAAATAATTCGTCATTCAAAATAGGAACTCTTTGCTTTTCAAAGGAAAATCACAGATAATAAAATTTTATTAACAAACCCAGAAACTAGTGACTTGGATATTCATCTACCAAAAGGACAGTCCTCAAGCAATTTATTTACAAATGATTGTAAAGGAATTAGTGCATGCTGACTCTTCATTGACTATATTAGAATATTGCAGAAACCATACGTTCAATATTAGAATATTGCAGAAACATTTTCCTAGTCCGCAACAACTGCTCCTGGTTCACCTCTCGGGTAGGGTATGGAATCTACGGATCTATGTTTGAGATGGCAATTAATTTAATGGGTCAAATTAATGTATACCAGTCCCACACCAATATAGGACCGCTTATGATAGTGCAGGATCTAGATCTAAATTTACTGCCCATTAAGTGTAGAGTTCAGGTCTGGGTTTAGTAGTAGACACCACATGATAACAGGCCTAGTTCTAGAAAATCAAGGCAAAGTATGTTGATTGACTGTGTTCTGTCACTTCATAATAGGGAAAACAATTGATTTACATTATCACGGTAAATTTTCCAAAAGAGAACATTGAAACTCGTGATTATATGAACTGGATCAAACATTAGAAAAAACATTGCTGGGAAACATAAATGTATTGGATAAAGCAGAAACCTCGCCAACTTTAATGTTCTGGGCCCCATCTCCTTTAATTATCTTAGCTAGGTAGCCTTCTTCCATGCATTCCATTTCTACAGTTGCTTTATCCTAATCAAAGATTGACATAATTTTTATTTAGATAACTGGAAGTAGAAGTATATAATAAAAAATTAGAAAAAGAAGTCTGTAATTATACAGGGATAGTATCCTACAGTTTCAACTTCGCACAGTACTTCCCCAGGAGAAACCTTATCTCCTTCCTTCTTCAACCATCTAGCAATATTTCCCTATAGCCAGCACAGACAACCATCAACACTTGAAAAAAGCTCTTCATTAGAGATGCTGCTTCAGAAAGAAAGAAATTTGCACCTCAGTCATGGTAGGAGAAAGGGAAGGCATTCCAATTTCTTGATGCAGAGGTAGATCTAAAACCATGCCATGCACATTTTAGTACAGACTCCAATTTGCAAGCAGATGTTGTATTCAAAAATAAATTTTTTCCACGCAAGGTTCAGTGGGAAACATGCAATAAAACCCTAGTAAATTAAGAATAAGCATAAGAACAACAACAACAAATGGGAGCTGATGATTCAGCTTGTTCCAGGAGAATAATCATTTAGAAGTCAAGCTACGGTTCAATGAATATTTCGAGGGAACAACATTAATGACAGAATTTTACCCATATCTGACAACGAAATTCAGGAAATGTCACTATATTTCACCAATACAACAAACAATATCCTTTGATCTCATACTAATTATTTAATTAAGATAAACCTAATTCTTTAAATATTCCCAAACAGCATTAATAGAAGATGAAAAATACCGTACTGACCTTGTTACCTACATTTCAAGATAGCCCTAAAGGTTTAGTGATTCCATCAGAGGGAATACCAACCGGAGCCAAATGAAAGTAGACGAATATAATATGAGTTCTGAACTTAAGAGGTAATTAATAATTAGTTTGAAATTGTACAGGAAGATCTTGATAGTGTCTGAAAGAAGATTGGGATTTAGATAAGTAAGATTTTATCACAAAAGACACCAAAGAGAAACAAAATTGAATGTAGATGAGACATAATAGAAAGGCTAAATTACATTAGTGTCCTAAATATTGGGCCAAAAACAAGAAACTACCTTCATCTTGCTTTAATTTGCATTTCCCCGTTACTTTAGTTTTTTTCCCAGAACCTACCTTGCTTGCTTTCTTCTTGCTTCTGATGGTGAAGGCTCAATTGGATGGATATTGCTTGAAAAATAAAAGGAATGACCACATAATGATGGTCATTGGATCTAAGGTTAAAGGTTACGGAAAAGGCAAGAAGAATAAGACTGATGGAAAGGAGGGAAGTGGAGAGGCTAGCTGGGGAAGGACAGAAAAAAGGGGGAAACCATGTCCCAATTATTAA
Source organism: Hemerocallis citrina (assembly GCA_017893485.1). Classification (NCBI taxonomy): domain Eukaryota; kingdom Viridiplantae; phylum Streptophyta; class Magnoliopsida; order Asparagales; family Asphodelaceae; genus Hemerocallis; species Hemerocallis citrina. The sequence continues at coordinate 164,695,092 of CM030359.1, forward strand.
ACGATTACATAAATTGGCAATGGCATTGGATTTCCTAAATAATGGTGCCCCTTGCAAGATCTATATGATAAAATGGCGTACACAACTACCAAAGATATAAGTAAGAGCATCCACACCAAGCTCTCAAATAGGTTGCCATATTCATATTTGGCAACCCAAATGGCAAAAACCCTCCACACCAATCTCTTTTGGGTTGCCAAATTTGGCAATGGCCACTTTTTGTCAAATTTGGCAAACCAAATGGTAATGTCATGTCACATCACCATACTTTTTTATCTTTTCCCTCTAAATTTATATATATAATAGTGTGTATATATATATAATATACATAAATATCAATTAGTAATATATATATTATTATTATTATATTTATGTATTTTATATATATATATATAATAAAACACAAAGAAAGCTATCAAGTGGCTCACCTTCAATCCCTCCAAAATCAAAGGCCCAGATCCAACCTCACAAAACACATTCCCCCCCCCCCCCAATTTCAAACCCCAAAATTAAATTTTCCCCCCAAAACTAAAAAACTCGTTACTTTATTACTATCTCTCCTCTCTTCACTTTTTCATATTTCTCTCTCTCTCTCTCCCTCTCTCTCCCGTCCTTTCTTTATTTACTTAGAAATTTAGATTTTAAGGTTTCAGGTTTGTAAAATTTTCAGAATTTTTATGCTTTTTTTTATTGCACATGTTATATTGAAAATAGTAAATATCTCTTCAACAGTTAAATTTCATCATTTTCCACCCTTAAAGTTCTAAGAAGTTGGATTTTACACCCTCATTTATAATTATTTTTCAACATATACTAATAGAAACATGGACTTTTATTTACAACTAATTATTGTCATACTATTCAAACTTGAACTACATAATTGTTGTTTTACTGTTTACAGGGCTTTTCGTGTGTTGTATCGTTCCGAAGACATGCCGTAGGCACGTGCCCACGGGCAAATCTAGTATATAATAAAACACACGTGCCCACGGGCAAATCTAGTATATAATAAAACACGAAGAAAGCTATCAAGTGGCTCTCCTTCAATTCCTCCAAAATCAAAGGCCCGGATCTAAACCTTACAAAACACATTTTCCTCCCAAAAGTTTCTCCCCAAAACTCAAATTCAAATTCCCCTCCCCCCAAAACAACTCATTTATTTATTTAATTATTTCTCTCTCTCTCTTTATATCTCTTTCTCTCTCTCTGTATATGGAAACATAGACTTTTTGATGAGGACATCTTTACAGTTTAGGATTTTTATTTTATTTCCATTTTTATGTAATCTTTTTTGTAATTTTTAGATTCTGAGAATATTTTGGAGATGTGTTTCAAGATGTAATTGAGCCTATTTAAAGGCCCTGAGATGAATGAGAAAGGCATGCCATTATTGATCAAAAAAACCTGTGTTGAGTTTTGCTCTTCATTTTCTCTCCCTTGTGTGATACAATCGAGATACAAATTAGGGTTTGTGATAAATCCTAATCTAATTTTAGAATTAGTGATTAGTTCTAAAATTTATCCCCAATTAAAAATCCCCACAAATTTCCCTAAATCCCCAAATACCAAAAAAAAAAAAAAAAAAAACCCTAATCCCCCACCAGTCGCCACTTCAACTACCTCCTTTCTTCTTCTTCCTTCTTCGATTTCCCAACCCACCCAAACTCCTATCCCGATTCCCACCAACCAACCTCACCGGCGTCTTCTTCTTCTCCGATCCAGCCCCACCCTCACGCCATCACCCTCTCCCTCTCCCGCCACCACCATCAGCCCCGAAACCCCCAAATCCATCCCTCCTCCTTCACCTTCGACCACAGCCCCCCCGGCGACCAACTCCCTCACCCCAAAACCCCACCACCACTACAGCCTCCACCCGAAGAACCCATCCTCATCCTCCACTCCACCGTTTGCTGCTCCCGCCATTGCTACCGACCACCTCTTCACTGTTCGAGCCATTGCCTGCCTCCAGTCGTCGGCACTGCCCTCCTTCTTCACCATCTTCCTCGCCTCAACTCCGTCGCCGTTGACGCCGCCCCTCCCACTCACCGTCAACCCCGCCGTCGGCCAGCCTTGCTGTTGTTGCTGCCGCCCTTCTATCGTTGCTGCGTTGGTGTACTTCGAGATCTACGCTGGTCGTCTACGTATTCGGTATACTCTTTCCACTATTAATATTTGTGTTTTACTGCCTTATCATCTAGTTTATTATCTGATTTATCTGTCGACCACAAAATAATTGAGATTGAGTGATCCACATGCTAGATTAGAGTACGAATCGGTATTGGACTTATTACTTGCTAAAACACGTAGGGATTTAATTGATTGTAAGGTTGATTTGTTAATTGGAACTGTTACACATATTCAATTCTTGAAAACCCATCGAACCTGTTAACTGTTAAAATTTCCAACTTAGATCCGCACTTTCATGTTGGTAAAATTAACCCATTAAAATTCTTGGAATTTCTCTAATTTAGGGTTGGTTTTACATCACTTTTATACCCCAATTTATAATTATTTACAACTAATTATTGTCGTAATATCCAAACTTCAACTACATAATTGTTGATTTACTGTTTACAAGACTTTTCATATGTTGTATCGTTCTGAAGACGTGCCATAGGCACATGGCCACGGGCAAATCTAGTATATATATATATATATATATATATATATATATATATATATATATATATATATATATAATATATATATAATAATAATAATAATAATAATACTATACACACACACACAATATTATACATTTGTATATAATATAATATATATACAAATATATATTATATTATATTATATATATAATATACATAAATATCTATCTATATAATAAAACACAAAGAAAGCTATCAAGTGGCTCTTCTTCAATCCCCCAAAAATCAAAGGCTCAGATCTTACCTTACAAAACATATTTTCCCCCCAAAAGTTTCCCCTCAAACTCGAATTCAAATCTCCCACCCAAAACACCTCCTATATTTATTATTATTATTATTATTATTTTCTCTCTCTCCCTCCCTCTTCTATTCAAAAAATTAAGAAAATACAAATTTTAAAATATTAAAAAAATTTAAAATTTAAAATTTTAAAAACTTTAAAAATAATTCAAAAAAATTCAAAAATCATATAATATGTTTTTTGCTCTATGTTTGCTACTTCAATTAATTTGCTGGACCTCCGAAACTATTTTATATAATCAAATAAGGTGCACCGTTCCGAAGACGTGCCATAGGCACGTGACAACGGGCAAACCTAGTTATATAATAGAACTAGATTTGAACGTGGGCACGTGCCTATGGCACGTCTTCGGAACGATACAGCATACGAAAAGCCCTGTAAACAGCAAAACAACAATTATGTAGCTCAAGTTTGAATGTATGACAATAAGTATGTTTCCATTAGTATATGTTGAAAAATAATTATAAATGGGGGTGTAAAATCTAACTTCTTAGAACTTTGAGGGTGGAAAATGATGAAATTTAACTGTTGATGAGATATTTTCTATTTTCAATGTAATAGAGCAATAAAAAAAGCATAAAAAATCTGAAAATCTAAATTTCTAAGTAAATAAAGAAAGAATGAGAGAGAAGGGGGGAGAGAATATGAAAAAGTGAAGAGAGGAGAGAGAGAGTAATAAAGTAATGAGTTTTATAGTTTTGGGGGGGAAAAAATTGGCTTTGGGGGGAAAAACTTTTTGAAGGGAAAATATGTTTTAGGAGAATGAATCAGAACCATTGATTTTGTTTCAATTGAAGGGGAACCACTTGATAGCTTTTTTCGAATTGTCTTGTGTTTTATGTCTTCTTGCATAAAGTTGTCGTTTGTACGAGTGGGAGACGCTATTACTGTAGAAGTGATATCATTTTTGCATAAAGTTGTGTTTTATGTCTTCTTGTGTTTTATGTCTTCTTGCATAAAGTTGTCGTTTTTATCTGTTTGATATCATTTTTCAGTTGACTGATATCCTTGCTCTGTTGTATTCCGATGTGCTGTTATTGTTTCCCACCATGCTTTCTCTGTCGTCTTTACCGCTGCCGGCATCGTTGTGGAGTATGTGCTGATTAGGTTCCTCAGAATCATCCATCCCTTCGGGTTCTGGGGTAAAAAATTGCGGTGGTGGCATTCTATACTAGTCATCGCAAGAAATTGAGTTATGTTCTTCTAGATATTCCTCAATTATACTGTATACTTTATAACATCCCGGACAGATGTAATAATCGTCTTCTACATTGAATGTTAGATTTCTTCCAGTTGCTGCCACTAATCGTCCTGCTAATGGCAGCAGCCATTTTTTTGCTGTAAAAATATTCTTTAGGTTCTTTTATGAAGCTTTGTACTTCCTTATCTTTTGATTAAAAACAAACTTTAAATTTGTTATTTCTATAGATATATCTGTTAAAAAATTTAAAACACAGTAGTGAGAAAAATTGTTTTTAGGTTTTGATATTTTTTATAGGGACTTTGATAATCATGTTTCCAATGTTATCAAAATCTTCTTTTGATTATGTATCATGTAGTTTTTCTATCATCTGAATAGTTGTTCCTTCAATAGGCTGAGTTTTTCCAAAGTTCAAACTCTTTTTGTGTATATCTTTCAGCATATTAGGAGTCAGTATTATAGATGCCTCATTTATCAAGAAGAAGGCTACTATCTCGTCTTATAGAGCAAGAATTAGATCTATTAAGAAAAGGTGTTTGTTTTGAAGAACTTACTTTTCTTCTGTATTTTTGTATATAGTAGATATTTTATTTCATGAAACTATAAATGTTTCTTCTGGAATCTTTGCTTGTTTAGGTTTGAGTTCATTTATGAATAAAGTCATGTCATTATTAAAAGTAATATGTTTTTGTTCAATTATCTTAGGTTGAATAACCTTTCTTGTTCCTACTTCAAATAGCTGTATGTAATCTTTAGATATTTTTTGCTTTGAAAGTAGCAACTTCATTAAGGGCTATGCAACTTTCCCATTGAATACTTAGAATTTTTATCAGGGTTTCATTTCTATACTTTTCAAATTAATTGATAAGGTACAAATATCAGTAATGTTTTCATCTGTTAATACAACAGAAAAACTGGGATGTATATTGAAAGCAAACATTCTGTTTGCAAGATTTGATTTAGTTCCCCCAATTATAGAATTTAAAAGATCGTTAATCCTTTCGCCTCTTACTATCATCAGAATTGGTGTATCTATTCTAGCACGAAATTGTGCAATGATTTTTATTTGTATTAATCCTAGATGAAGATAATTCATCTTTGGATATCTTTGTTTTATTCTTTTTACCTTCTCATCGCTTATTAGCTTTATTGATGAGAGCTTTATTGATGAGAGGTCTTGAATTCCTTTTAATTCTATATTTCCTTGCATTTTTTTTCAAAAATGTAAGGACTTTTAGAACTAAACCTTGATATAACAGATTTCTCAGTTTTATACACATTCTTTTTATCGGGATGAGGAATCATTTCTAATAGTTTTGTTAAGTCATCATCGGATATATCATAGACTTCTCCGATACTATTATCGATATCAATATTGGTGGTATCTTCTCTTAGAAAATTCATATTTAATTTGTATTCTGTACTAGATATATGTGTACTAGTACAACCAGTTTCTGTTGTTTCTCAAATTCTTCCTATCGGAAGTTCTTCATATTTGAGTATTAATAATTGTGCAATAATATCACCTTGATGTATTTGTATAGCAAAGTAATTCAAACTTTTAAAGAATAATGAAATTCTATTCCTGTGTCCAGAAGTTATTATTCCATTTATAACAAATAGTTGCTTTTTCGATACAGCAGTAGTGTTAATTATTTGCCCATAATATCCCTTAGGAATTATTATTCGTAAATCCAGTGGGACATCTAATACTGAATATCTTTCTATTATCATGCTTTCTGCTGCTCGAAAATTTAGGGCAGGAGATGTATTGTCTCTTGTAGGTAAAAAGGCTTTTGAAGAAAGCGTTTCTACCCATATAGCATTAGCTATTTATTAATCGTTATCAGATTTATTTTCAATGATTCTATTTCCAAAAAGGAATCAGAGTTATAATTGCTTTCATTAACAGAGGATAACTCATAACAGAAGTTCTTCATCTGTAGGAATTTCCTCAAGGGTTTGGGTATGAATACCATACTCTTGTAGATTATTTATTATGACATTATGAATTTTTTCAGTGCATTCATTTGCATAATGTCCTTCCTTTTCACATTTGAAGCATTTGCATCCATTTCGGTATTTAGGAAATTTATTTTTTAAAAACCTTTTGGGTACAGAATAATTATTTTTTTGCCACTTTTTCTTGAATTATGGCTTCCATCTTTTTCTTGTAATTTTAAATTTTTTGAAAGGTCTATTATAATATCGATATTTAGGTTCGCATCCATATTCCAAATTTATATCTGGATCATATCTCGGACAACATTGCATCCCTCGCATCGAGTTTTTAACTCCATTTTTTGTTTATGTGCTTTAGCACTTTGACAAAATGCTTTAACGGTTTCCATACAGGCTTGTTTAAAATATCCTGCATTTTGACTTTTGAGTGTATCTCCAATAAGACCAGTTGAATTAACTGTCATTAATTTGTTATAATGATTTTTTAACAAGTCTCCCCATGGTTCTGGGATTTTTAGAAAAAAATCTTTCTAACCAAAATATTTTTTTATCAGGGTCTTCAAGTTTGAAGATTTGCCCAATATAATCTGTGACAAATGTTTCTAATTCACATATATCACATAACTTCATCATTAATAACTTGTTTTCTTCATTTATAGTCCTTTGTAGTGTTTCTCCTGTTAGATCAATATAGAATGATGATAATAATCGAAAAATCATTTTATCAGTAGTTTCTTGTGATTCAATATTGGCTTTTTCAACCGCATTTGTAGCTTCTAAGCTTCTTAGCCAATCGGCTGTGTATCCTTCCCATAAGAAACATGTGTATTTGAAAAAGTCTCTGTTAGACATTCCTTTTAGAGATATCTTATACCACGCATACGTTGGCCCCAATCTTTAAAATAATTTTTTCGATATCTATAGGGTATTTTATCAATATTGAAATATGTACCCATATGAGCATTTCGTTTGTCATATGCTCCTTGTATTATTCTAGCATGATTATCTCTCCAATTATGGATATTATTATGGTAAAATAATCTTTCAGATGTTCTACCATATCATAGAAATTCTTCCGGATTGGAGGGCTGAAAATCAGGTAATAGATTTTCTTCAGGTTCTAAAGGTCTTTTTCATCTAGCTTCCGCTCGAGAGGTTTCACCAACTTCTGTCATTTGTTGGTCAACAGAAGTTTCTTGATCAGCATATACTTTATAAAAGTTTTTTTTTGTTTTTTTGTTTTTTTTATTAACTCAATATTTGTTTGCTCAGTAGAGCTGGAGATTTCTAGCTCAATAGAGCTTTTTGAGTCAATAGACTCTGAATATTCTTGCTCAATATAGCCTTTTGAGTCAGTAGACTCGGAATATTCTTGCTCAATAGAGCTATTGGAATTTGTAGATTCTATTTCTAAATTAGAATCAGATTCTTCTTTAGACATAAGTATCTTATTGCATATTCATGTTTTTCAAAATAAGATTGAACATCATTGCAAGGAATGGTTCCTGCTAAATCTTTTTTCCTTGACTCAAGGAAACAACTATAATATGTTTTTACTATTTCATCAACTGAAATTGTATTTTCTTGTAGAGAGGAATATTTAACCATATTATTAAAATGAAAATTAATTTTCTCTTTCGTTGGAGAAGATAGTTCAACTTCAGGTCTAATGATAGATTTTAGAAGCTGTTTAAATTGACTATTAAGATCAATACTGTCGAGTTCAGGAATTTTTATATTATCAATTCACTTTTCGATATTGCGTTCTATGCCAAGTAGGCTAGACTGAATATTTGTCACCTTATCAACCAAAGTATTTAACATACCAACTATGTGATTGGAATGTGTTAGGAATATGCGCAAAATGACTGTAGTCACTAATTTTTAGTGCAAGTGTGCACTCTTCTTCTTCGTAGATATGATTTTGGTGATTATCCATGGAAGGAAGAATTCATGTTGGTTTAGCTAAAGCTATTATAAATTGTCTTCAAAAGATTTCTTGTTTTAATAAAGCACTTATTGTAGTAATCATTTGAAGGATTTCTGATATTGCTAAGCTCTTACTGTAATAAGTATTTTAAAAGATTTCTTTAACTCTTTTTGTGCTTTGACTATTTCTAACATCTCTAGCATCACACCGTGGATTTATAGCGGGGTTCAGCATCGAGCTATGCCTCAACGAGTAATAAGCAACACATAAGCAATCCCTACGGGCAACTAGCACCACAAACCTATATGATTGCTTTAGAGATAAAGAGCACAACTCACAAAAATATTTAAAGTTGAAGAACGTATACCTAAAACATGGCTTTTGCTCATACAGCCTAAAGATAAAAGATTTTACTACATGGCCGAATTAAACAAGCTTAAAAACAAGTGTTTATAGCTAGCTTAACCAACACGAAGGAGATTACTTCTCCATCCTAACCTAAACTACACAGAGTAGTTTAGAAAGGATACTTGATTGAAAGAGAAGAACTCTAAATTATTTGCCAAGCTCTTATACCAGTTTGATAGCGGATGCAAAAATTCAAAGGAAGTAGATATGGAACATAAAAGGAAAGATTTTATTTATTGGATGGTAGTAGTAGCACACATACACTCTTTCTTTTTTTCTTGCTAAGAAACCTTATGCCTTCACACCAACCCGAGGTCTCTCCTTATATAGGGGGAGAAAGGCTTAGGATACTTAAATACATACATACATGAAGCTTCCTTGGTAGGAAACTTCCTTAGTAAGCATACATGCATACATGAAGCTTTCTTTACACATTTTCCTTACACTTTTTTTGTATATATATATATCTATATAATAAATTACAAAGAAAGCTATCAAGTGGCTCACAATCAATCCCCCCTAAAATCAAAGACCTAGATCAAACCTAATACACATATTATTATTATTATTATTATTATTATTATTATTATATAATAGATATTTATGTATAATATATATACAAATATATAATATATATATATATATATATATATACACACACACACACACAATATTATATATATATATAGAGAGAGAGAGAGAGAAAGAGAGAGAGAGAACTGATCAGGTGCGAACTGGTGATCAGTAGCGTAATGGCCTGAATTTCTTCCGCTCATCTCATTTAACGAAGGGGGTAGTTGAGTCATTTAACTCTCTCCCTCTCTCTATCCAGCCCTCCCACTCTCTCAATTATCTCTCTCCCTCTCTCTCTCTCCCTCTCTCTCTCCCTTCGACCTTCGAAACCCTAGACGCCTTCGAAATCCCCTGAAGCCCCCGACCTTCGAAATCCCCTAGACGCCTTGTTCTCTCCACCCCCACTCGACCTTCGAAACCCTAGACGCCTTCGAAATCCCCTGAAGCCCCCGACCTTCGAAATCCCCTAGACGCCTTGTTCTCTCCACCCCCACTCGACCTTCGAAACCCTAACCCTATCTTTCCATCTCTTACCTCCGAGCTCCAGCTTCCGATTCCCGACGCCCCGACGCTCCTCTGTCTTGCCACCGCAGTTCGAAATCTCTTAGATGTTGCGCTCTCTCCACCCCCACTCGACCTTCGAAACCCTAAACGATCTCCATCTCCATCTCTAACTTGGATACGAATCTCAAAATCATACACGATACGAATCTCAAAATCATAATCAAACTCTACCGAA